>JAAGNO010028305.1:75255-101559 GCA_033439905.1 Ceryle rudis | reverse complement strand
ATGCCTTTTACAAGCGGGGCACCAGCGAAAAATTTAACCGGGGGAGGGAGCGGCCCTTCTCCCGCGCCCGCGGGGAGCCCCCGGCTGGGCCGGTCCCGGTAGGGTTGCGCAGCCGGGTCGCCTTCGTTGCGCCGGCGGGGGCTCGGGTGGGGGGATGGGGGTGCTGCGAGCTGCGTTCCGGCGTTTTGCACCGAGGGATGGCTCCCGGGCGCCGGGCTCCCCCTCCCCGAAGGCACTACCGGAGAGAGCCTTTCGGTCCTCCTTGGGTTTTAACATCGGAGGTGCGAAGGGGGAGATAGGATCCCAAGCCACCCCCTCCTTTTCCGCACCCTGAAACTTTGTTTTATTCGCCACTTGCGGTCCTGCGACGGAGAGCCGTGTGTGCGGAAAGCCCAGCTCTGGCACAGCCCCAGCCCCGCGGTGCTGGGCTCCCAGGGCTCCCCTCCCCAAGGTACCCGTGGCGGTCGCGGTCGCTCATTCAACATCGTATCGGGAAAGGAGGCAAAGCGGTTACAAGCGAGCCCTGCCATTTGTTTTGCAGCAGTGGCCTGTCCCCCTCCTCCCCCCAGGCTGGCAGGCGGGTGTCTAATGGCCATTTGAGCTACAGCCGCTGTGCCAGCCCAGGTCGGGGAGTATCTGGGTTTGCTGCGGGGATGCCACTGGAAATAGCTGCTGCATGTACAAAACTTCTGTGCCACGGTGCTGGCGTGTGGAGCGGCTGGCTGCAAGCCCACGTCCAGGCTGGTCGCTCGGCTCCTTGAAATTCTATTAGTTAGAAAAGGAAGAATTTTTAAAATACCATTTGACTTGTGTACGAAAGCCTTTGTTGTTATTTATATTGTTCCTGCTTTGAAGCCATCATTGTGCCTGCGGCCCTGGTGGCAACATGACCTGTAAAAACCCACCTTGCATCCTATTAGACACAGTCCACTGTGTAATCATGTAGTCCAGACCAGAGAATTTCAAGTGTGGCCACACATGAAATTAATGTGTGACCATAACATCAAAGTCTCTTTCTGTTTTCTGGTGTATTTTGTATTTATCTAAGCGACCATGAACAACAACTACTCCAAAAGATTGGTTTGCAACCTTGATGGAAAATCTTAGCTGCTGGAAAGTCCCATTTTGGTTTCAGACCTGGCACAGCCGTCACTCTTCGGTCTCATCTCAAGCCTTCAAATTAACTGCATGCTGCAGATACAGTGGACGTTGGAGATGGTGTTGATATCTAAATTGCTGATAGCTTTTGGCTTTAAGTAAAAGCTTGGACTCGGGGCTCAAAGCATTAAGCTTTTGTTAACATTTGTTAACATTTGTAGGGGGGTCTGAAAAAACTTGGCTGTGACAGTTGGGAAGTTTGCTTGGTGTTGGAACCATAGAAAAACAGACTGCTTCAGGAAAAAAAAATATGTGTGCATTAAAAATAGACATTTAGGTCATTAACTCTCAAAGTATGGCTGACAGTGTAGTTCTACCATGTTGATTTTTTTTCCATATGGCTTGCTGGTTTAGAAGAACAGAAGCTTTCTTTCCATTGATGAGCAAGCTTCTGTGTTTGAGTAATGCTTTTGGCTTGCAGGCAGCATTTTTGGTGTTTTCAGGGCTGTAAGTAATATTGTCTGAGTTGACTGGACATGGTCTTAGTATGAGATCTGCCCTGCATGAGGGATAGCCTCCTTCTAGACAGGCCCATTAGCAGCTCAGGACAAGGTGTGACCTACCAGATGCTCCCTGTCTCTCTCTTGCACACATGCGTGCACGTGCGGACACACTCGCTGTGCTCTTCCAAGATGTTCCACAATTAGAGGGAAGCAAACTGTGTGGTTTTAATACCAAATCCAAACACCCTGTCATACAGGATGAAGGAATGTAATTCATTTGCAGAGGTCACCAGTCTCTGTGTATAGAAAGAGATGGTCAGGCACGCTCAGACAAACGAGTCAGGAGTCACCATACTCCTTTCTCCCCTGCTCCAAAATCCTACATTCCCCCCATAGTGCCCTTGGTGGATGGAAGTTTTGCAGAAGTCTGGAATATAACGCCAGGTCTTAGCAAGCAAAAGCTGAGGGAAATCCAGCTGAGTTGGGTATGAAAGGGTGGATGAGTGCCACTTCCCTTGTCTATGCACCCAGGTTTCTTTATGAAATGTTCTCTTGGGACATGCCCTAGGAAAATGAGCTTTTCTCAGTGTGGGTATAGTACCTGTGTCGTGTCGTACTCAGACCACTAAAATGCATTATTAGCGAGGAAGTAGTAGGAGTGTCAGAGGTAAGCCTTTAGCTCCCAGTGAGAATCTGGGCGTAGGGTTCAAAGGTAAGGATGGCCAACTACCTGCGAGCTTCAGCACTGAGGGAGACAATGATTTTGGAGCCATTTTGAAGAAAAAGTCTAATCTAGATAGTTGGTCATTAACTGACTGTTAATATGAGATCTTACAAAAACATCTTGCTGTTTGTCTCAAGTTTGACCCAAAATCAGAAGATTTTGGGATGAATTTAGTCTTTTTTCAGGTTCTGGCTTCAATTCTTCTCTAGCAGAACAAGTCCTGTTCAAGCCTCTCAGATCACTTCACAAGCACTTTACAACAGCCATGTGCAGGAGATAATGTAATTCTTGTTCTCATCTGGGTCTAGAGAACTGAGATAGAGTTCAAATGACCTATCAAAAATACACAGCAAATTAGCATAAGAAATGAGACAGGAAAACAAATTATTTGCTCCACTCACGGGATTAAATTGCCTTTCCCTAACTCACTGCAACTGTTAAGAAATTCATGGACCATTCCTCTTGCCATAACTTGAAAAGGGCAGACATGCTTTTTATGCTTCTTTCTGATGTAAGTGGTATTAAATATGCATTGTAGCTCAGTTACCTTAGATAACTGAGCATAAATTCATCCATCATCTACTTGAAATTCTGTTCCCAAATGTAGCAGCTGAATACTCTCTCTTTTGTTTTCTACTTTTTGGAAGGGTTGGAGTTTTTTTTCTTTTGTTTTCAGAGAAGAATCTTGTTAGCATTCCTTAGAAACTCATTAAAATGCTTCCCTTTTGGCTTATTCTCCTAATTTATTAATACCACAAATAAGTTTTCTTTGGTGACCCACTTTCATAGGTATCAGAACATCTAGCAAAATTGTAACTCATCAGGAAGGCAGTGTAGCCTAATACATAGCATCTCCAGACAGAGAGAAAAATCAAGACACTTTCTTTTTTTGCCACCCAGAGTTAGTTCTATGTTCTGATGTAAAGGTGGGAATTTAGGATTGCATCTCCTCTCTTGGCTGAATTCCATTTTTACCCTACAACTACAACGAAGAAGCCGCTCTTCACGTCGATATAAATTGAAAAACTGGTTTGTGTTGAGAGTTCAAACAGATTTTCTCTTCTAGTTCCTAGGACAACCTCCCAATACTACACTGTTATCAAAGCCATTAGGGTTTGACTAAGATACTGGGTTTTGTTTAATTACCATACCTGCTTTGTGATTTGCTTAGAGAAAGAGGATACCCAGTGATTTAGTGGGCGTGATGGTCAATGCTGGATGTGGCAGGGCTGTACAGACTCTTAAGTCAGGCAGAGGTCAGCTAGCAGACCTCCACAGAAGAATACACTTGTCTTCATACTCACTTATGTCAAAAGATACAGAGGTTATATTTTGCAAACCAAAGCTGTACAGGCAGACGTACTGCAAGGGGTGATTCATTACCCTCTGTGCTGCAGATACTTGGACACTGGTCATGTTTTAAACGTGGTCTGCTCTGAGAGTGCAGTCTCTGGTTGTCCCAGCCCAAGGATACTCAGCACTGCCACCTTCTCTCCAAAATCTGCTGGGCAGCAACCCCCTAACAGGAGAGAATAAGGCTTATTTGGTGACTTCTGATGAAGCTTTGTTTTCCTTTTCAGTAAGTGTGGACGTCTCTGTAAGTGTGAGAGCATCATGGTGGCATTCAAAGGAGTCTGGACTCAGCCCTTCTGGAAAGCCGTTTCAGCAGAATTTTTGGCCATGCTCATTTTTGTCCTCCTCAGCCTCGGTTCCACGATCAACTGGGGCGGAGCAGAGAAGCCCCTGCCCGTAGACATGGTCCTTATCTCCCTCTGCTTTGGACTCAGCATTGCAACCATGGTGCAGTGCTTTGGACACATCAGCGGAGGCCACATTAACCCTGCCGTGACTGTGGCAATGGTCTGCACGAGGAAGATCAGCCTCGCCAAGTCCGTCTTCTACATTCTCGCTCAGTGCCTGGGAGCCATCGCGGGCGCAGGAATCCTTTACCTTGTCACACCACCAAGCGTGGTGGGAGGTCTGGGAGTCACTGCGGTAATCACTTCTCCTCCAGCTCTTGAACTAGACTAGCTTAGAGCCTAAGAAAATATAATCAGTGTTACGCAGAATAAAGAGAGCTCAAGCAGAGTTTTTAAGAGCTTGCTGGTTTCTTTACAACATCTAGACAGGGTATTCTAGAGTGTATTTCTATAGCTGTTCTCCTTATAGAAGTTCTCTTTCCGAGAACTTCCCCAAATCTGATGACAGCAGGTAATGTTAATTTACATACAAAATTTAAATAATATATGCATGAAATGCCATTTTGTATGGGCTGGGGAGGGGGAAATTAATTCTATGCCATTATGATGGGGATTGAAAAAACATCAATTTAAAATGACATACTTTTGAAATAGATTGTGGCTTAGATTTCAGCTTTGTTCTAAGCTAATAAGGAACGCCATCAGTTAGCCCTGTTGCAGGACTTATTAAAAATGCACTTGAGCTGCACACTGCTTAATTTTTAATTGAAATTTAAATTAATTAAGTCAGGGCTAATTAATGAATTTATAATTGAATAGTAAATTACAGTGCTCCCAAGAAAAAAAAAAAAATGGTGAAGGGGAAGTGCAGCATTTGCAAATCCCTGCGTAAAAATAAACTGTACTTCTGCAGTCTAACTTTGAAGTTCTTGTTGGGTGTTACTGCTAAGCCTTCTGTTCTCAGTCCAGCAGGGATTTTCCATGGCTCTTAAAATAATTAAAAATATCTAAATAAACAAACAAACAAACAATTTGAGAAAAGGGGGGACACGCATACACCTATACCTCTAAATTTCATTGTTGTCTTTCACTGCGTACCATTTAGAAATACTTTTCATTGAAATACAATTCCTGGATGTGGGGGCTTTCTGATTTACAAAATCACCTTTGTTTCATCCGTGGTGTTTCTTTCCTTTCTTCCAGGTACACGGGGATCTTTCCGCTGGCCACGGACTCCTGGTGGAGTTGATAATTACATTCCAGCTGGTTTTTACGATTTTTGCCAGCTGTGATTCAAAACGAAGCGATGTCACTGGTTCGGTAGCTTTAGCAATTGGATTTTCTGTTGCAATCGGACATTTATTTGCTGTAAGTTAATGGCTTATCTTTAAAAAATAGAGCCCTCATCCCTCTATGACTGCTTCAGAAGAAAATGGAAACTTCTGGGGTCTTTATAGCTGCTGTAGCTGTATAGCTGCTGTATTCTTAATGGATACATGCCAGAACCCTGTGGAGTAGCAGGAGGGTCCCCTTGGGTAGGGTGGGCTGCTGCATCAGAGGTTTTCTGACTGTTTATGTGCCAATTTTGTTAATTTTGTGGTAAGACTCAGAGGAGTGACAATACTTGCTGTCAAGATCAGGAGCTGTTCAAAACCAAGGTGTCTCCGTAGTACTAAGACTAGCAGAAATTGAGTAATTTTCTTCAAGATTTTAATAAGAGGTGACCTTTTGTCTCTGCTTTAGATCAATTACACCGGTGCCAGTATGAACCCTGCTCGATCATTTGGACCTGCTGTCATCATGGGGAGATGGGAAAACCAATGGGTAACTCTGCTTTCTTGCTTCCTACACCACAGTGACAAACACTTATCGGGATTTTCATACATCATTTGGTTTTAGTTATCTGTCCCAGTACATCCCATAGAGACCATCACTAGGGAAAGCAGGTGCTGACCTGCCACAGCTTTGGTGTCATTGTGCTCCTCACCTAGATCTGCAGTGCAGCATGCGGCCCATGGGAACAGCAGCTTCTTGTTCAGGGGCTGTTGTGTGGAGGTGGTAACTGAGGTATAGAAAGGAAATCATACAAAAAGTTCAAACTAAAAAGAGCAATCCAGTGAGACTAAAAGAACTGAGCTGCTAGAAGGAAGAATCCTCTGAGGGAGATTGCAGACCCCCCGGTCACGCTGGTGAGAAGCTATGGAAGTAATTCTGTCAGCTTCACGATTCACCTGGTTCTGCAGCAAACTGGGGCAGACGGATAAAACGAGAGCAGAGACCCTCTGTGATCTATTTCCCGAGGGACAACCTGCCTCGGCAAATGCCCACGGTGAGAGATGAAGGGGTTGCAGTCTGGTCTTTGCAGACTAGGCCAGATGTTAGCTGCTTCAGTTTGAAAGCATCAGCTTAACTAAGAGTATTTGCACGGGAAATAATTTGATAAACAGATTGTGAATGATGCAGTCATATTCTATAGCATCCCACTATTAAACTTATTAAAAACCAATTCACATTTTATAAAGGAGAGCTGGATGGCAGCTCAGCCTCACCTCATTATAGACAGGGAAAGCACTTCTAGGGACACTTTCAAATGATAACTGTAAGAGCTGCATATTACAGCGTGTACGAGGATTTTCTTGATTTTTAAACTATGAAGCCCACATTGCTCCCACTGCAGCTAATAACAGAAATAGCATTGTCTTCAGGCCCTAAGGCTCCAATTCTGCAAACACGATACCATGTGTAACTTTGTTCCCAGGAGTTATCCTATTGAGGCAGATTTACCCAGTTATCAGTGAATGGCTTGTTCATACGAAAAACTGCTGTGGTTTTTCACGAGATTAATTATCCATACTCTGAGGGAGCCTGTAATTTATAACTAAAGCTATAAAGAATAAACAAATGCAGCATGGAGAAATTTGTAGGAGAAGCTTAGCTACTGTCCTGGTCACTTGGAAAGGCAGCCTTTTCTCTTGCTCCAGAGCACTGACATTGGCATGCCATTGACAGAAGCCCGTGGGCTTCTGCACCTACTAATGTTACAGAACTGCTGCTTGTCGTGCTGAACTAGGTGCCCTGCAAAGTTGTGTATGTCCCTTGTATTTGCTGATTCAAATCAGATAGCTGACTGCCTGTGGGATCCTGTGGGATCAGAAGCCAAATGTGGGCTATTTTGGAAATGTGAGTCTGAAATTCTGAAGCGGAACTGTTTGTGTGCACACTAGGAAAGGTTTTGTTTTCTCAAAAATTCATTGTCACCTTGGGTGCAAATGCAGAAAGAAAATCAGTTTTCTACACTGGTGTTTACTTTCTATGTCATCTGGCAAACAGCCCATAGCTGCTGTCTTACCACTGACAGTGAAACAACACTCTTGGAAAGAGGTTGATCAATAAAACTTGACAAAACTATTTCTCTTTGAAGATGTGGGCCTGCTTGTCAATCATCTTACCCCTTCTAGGTTAAAACAAAGCTATGCCAGTACCACTATATATTGTATATGACTACAGAGCTGTATTTGACAAGTCCTATATCTCTCCACCAGGATCTGTGGCCTCTTTTTGGCTCAAGAAATGTTTTAACTGATCTAAATAAGGACAGTGAAGAACATGTGCTTTTGTCACATTGGGCGAAGTTTAAAAAAAATCAGCTAAATCTCCCATAAAGAGCGGAAAAAACCCTGCTTTCTATTAACAGGAGAAGTTAGGGCAGCCAGAGAAGATGCCTGCATGCCTGTCCATGGCATGTGTCCATGGCTTCGCTGCTGCTCAGCCAGCCTGCCCCAGAACATTGGTACCCAGACATGAAACCTATGGTAGTTACACTTCTCTGCCTCATCAGCTGTCATGGTGACAGATTTCATCCCAGCTGATGAAGGCCAGGGAACTGTGTGACCATGCATTTCTGGAGAGTGGCTCATACAGTTGGGCTGGAGGATTTTGCAGAAACATTTCTGGGTGATGCCTGTGGTGACATGCTTTTCTCTGAGCCCCTGGCTTCTTTATTTGCTCTAGAGCTTAATGCCCGTCTTTTTTCTGCCTCTTTTTGCAGGTATATTGGGTGGGACCAATAATAGGAGCCGTCCTTGCTGGTGCTCTCTATGAGTACGTCTATTGCCCAGATGTTGAACTCAAGCGCCGTTTTAAAGATGTGTTCAGTAAGGCTACCCAGCCATCCAAAGGGAAGTACGTCGAGGTGGACGATAACAGGAGCCACGTAGAGACCGATGACCTGATCCTGAAGCCCGGCATAGTTCATGTGATTGATATTGACAGGGGCGAGGACAAGAAAGGAAGAGATCCATCCAGTGAGGTGTTGTCTTCTGTATGACTAGCAAGAAGCACTGAAAGCAGAGAGCAGCCTGCTAGCACGTCCACAGATATCCTTCCACCTATTAAAGAAACAGATCTCCTCTAGACTAGGCATCTGCCAGATCTTAAAAGGTATGGTGTGGGCAGCTGCATGGTAAGGTGTCACCAAACCATACGCCTGCTCAGTTGAAAGATTAGGACTTCGCTATAATTAGGATTCCCCATCTATTATTCCAAATCAAGAGTTGTTCCGAGTATTTTCCTTTCCTTCTTTCTGGAGCAACCCCAAAATTAAAGGAAAAAGAGATGAAAGCATTCTCCTTTAATAAATCAGTCAATAATGAGATAAAGACAGAGATGTTTAACATTCAGATTGACAGTTAAGACATATCAGGAAATGCCTACAGACATGAAGACCTACTTATCAGATTGTTCTTCTGACACTTAATTGGCTGTTGTCAGCTCCGATTAGAACATCCTATCCACTAAGTGTTCTCTCTGAGGTCCAGGGACAGTTCTATCCACAGCCAAGCAAAGGAGTGTAGTTTCCACCCATGTACATCACCACTGCCTTGCAAACTACCACTGAAAAAATTATACTTTAATGGGTTTAAAAAAAAAAAATTGAAAAATTTTATCAACCCATCAATTTGAGTCATTGTCTACCTGGTGAAAACATTCTCCTGGGGTTTGACTAGTGACCATTTAGTGTTGGCAGACTCTCAAGGTCACGCAAAGAATAGAAAGGCTTTCCTGTTACTTAATAACTCAAATAAGAGATATCAGAAGAAGGCATATCTGTTTTCAGTGCACTTGTTCAAATACACATTTCTGTGCTAATTTATGGAAGCTAAAGGTTTAAATTACTTACCTACTTCTTAGAAGATGGCCGGAGATGTGGATTTTTTAATTTATTAGTAATGTAGAGGGTTTTTAACTTTTAACTGTATTGAAACACTTATTGGAAATATTTTTTATAACACGATAAAAATATGACTGCTTCTGGCTTTTTGTTGTAACTGATGCCTAACTATTTGAACAGGATCCGTGCCTGATCCGATGTTCATATAGTCTTAATTACACCTCTGTCAAAGGGTTCTTTATCTGTTGGTAGGAGAAGATGGAAGCACTTGCAGGGGTTTTTAGGGGGAAAGGGACAAGAAAGACGTTCAGTAATCAGTCATTCCCTGATAGAAGTATTTTGACAGACATAATCACCCAGCAGAACACTTCTGTAAAGCTGTTACTGACTTACTGCTTTTGTGTCTGATCAGTGGCTTTGAGTTTTACAGCATGCAGCTGCAGAGCAGTCAGGAGCATGGTATAATTACTGTAATTGTATAGTTTTTATTTTGAAATTGAAAAGCTACTCCTGCCTATTTAGCAATCAGAGGGATGAAAAAAAACCCCAACATTAGCCCTGACTGTGGGCTGAAATAGCCCTGTCTGCTCTTTGACACACTACATGCAAGCTTTATTACAGGGAATTAGATGTTTCTAATGAGATAATAAACCACTGCTACACTCAGATCTTTGCACTATGATCCAAAGGCAATTCTACTACCCCAACTTGCAGGACTGTATAGTCCCAGCATGTCCTGCCATACTCATTTTCCTAGTTTCACACATTTCTTGTCTTAAACCCTGTTAGAGGGTGTTATAAGCTCCCTGCATTGAGCATGAGATTCATGACTCCTCCACACATTTGTGGTTGCACCGTGATCTCTGTCCTGCACCCCCAGGCACAGCGTGTGGCCTATACCAGTGCAGGACAGGGGCTTCCATGGGTGACCCAGTGACAGCCCCGCTCCGGACGCAGGAGCCCTCCCTCCAGACACGCTCCCCATCACATACCTGTTGCAGCATCACAGCAGTTGCTGCCTGTCAAGCGTAGTAAAACAGCTGATACTTGTCCTTAGCTGTGCCCCAGCACAGTGACAGAGTCACGGTTCAAGGGCGTGAGCACGGTTAGGGACCTGCAAGGGACAATGTCAAGTGGCAGATAAGAGCTCTCTCCCACAGCAAGGACTAAGTCTCCTGGGGAAGGGCAACACACAGGAGGTGTTTAGACCCCTGCATACCTCTTCTCAGATGGGTAAGTACCATGCTAAATAGATTCAATAGAAACCAATGAAAACCATCAAAACGTGTGGGGTTTTTGTTTAGGCAGTTGTTCTGGCTTTTTTTTTCCTTTTTTTTTCCTTTTTTTTTTTCTTTTTTTCCCCTTTTTCTTTTTTTTTTTCCCCTTCATATGCTGTATTTGTTAAAGGGACACTTTGATTAAACCTTTTGCATGACTTAATCAGATAGTAAAGAGTAATACAGATAGCACTGGTGGATTTTTAAGCAAAGGTTTGCATTTTTTTTTTCTTTAAAGACACTCCTTAGAAGCTCTAAATTTGTGGATTTTGCATGGTACTGTGTTATTTAAATAAAAGCTGTGATTTGTTTTATGCTTAAGGGTCCTTTACACAAATGGCTTGATGCTTATTTTCCTCAGCCAGCCTGTTGTGCTGCTGAAGTGAGCATAACATGAGCGTAGCTCCAGCCACCTCAGTTAGGGGGATTTTTTTTCCTTGAAACAGTCTGTAGTAATGAAGTGTGGCAAACACTTAGAACCAGTCCCAGAACTCCTCACTCAGAGTGAGTGTTGGAGATAACATACTGAGACTCCTACAAAGATTAGGAGAAGGAATGGAAGCTAAAATAAAGACCACCAGACAGTAAAGGATGTTACCATGTGCTGGACATTAGTAGGAAGGCAAGACAGACGTGGCACTTCAGGACATGGTTTAGTGGTCATGATAAAGTTGGGTAGATGGTTGGACTTGATGATCTTGGAGGTCTTTTCCAACCTTAATGATTCTATGATCCTATATGGTAGGTTTGCTCCTGCTCCCACAGAATGAGATTCGGGGAGAAGCTTTTTCCTGACTACAGCAGAAACGATCCTGAGCTTTTCTGGGTCCTGACAGCTTCTCTCATGCACTTCCCTGTGTTTTTTCCAAGACCAGAGTCTTTCAGCAAGATACTTAATTCTGGAAGGAGATGCGTTCGACTTGAGGTTTATGACCCACCCTAAAGTAAATCCTTAGGAGTGGCTGTCAGCACAGATGGTCCTGCCCCACCACAAGAGATCACCATCCATGTAAGCGAATGTCACTCTTTAGCATCCCTTAGGACTTAATTTAGCTTTGACCTGCAGGGATATGTGGTTCTATAAGCTGTTTTGCAGTGGTATCATCACTGTACAATAGTCACATTTGGTTAAATAATACACTAGCGTGGCTTTTGTATGGACTGGAAATACTTTTGCCTTAATGTGTTTTAAAAATATGTACTTTAATAATGTGTGAGTGAGATTTATGTTTTAAAGGCCTTCAGCTCTAAATTTCACCTCGTAACGTAACTTGGTGTCTTCTTAAAGTATTTATTAATTGGAGTGGGACACGGTAAATGTCTTTTGTTTATCATGGTGGATGGATATCAGAGAAAGTCTGCAAGGCATGTTGGCATTCTAGGGTCTTAAAAAACCCATGGATGAGTCTCACTCCTCAATGATGGCTATATTTTTTTTTTTCTAATGCTATATTTGCACTTCAACAAACACATCAAAATACCTAATTACTAGATCTCAGAAAAGAAAGGATGGAAGCTAAGGGTGGTTACACTGAGGCACACAAATACCTTTCACGTTGCATGAGCTCTGAGGAGCTTATCAGCCAAATGCTATTATCAGGGGGAAAAAAAAGAAAGAAGAAACCCTGCAGCATTTGAGTTGCCATCATAACCCTTCTCCTGTTGAAGTATTTGGGAGCCGTGTCTTTCATTCATTCAGCAGAAGCAGGAGCAAGACTCCTCTCATGCAGTGTTCAGGCTTGTCATAGGTATTTACATATGAGCTTTTCAAAATACGTTTTATTTCTGATTATTAGTCATTGCCACAGTACCTGCTTAGACAGCTGGTTGGCCTTCAAATTTCCACCTTTCTAGTGCTTGGTGGCAGAGCAGTTGCTGCTGTGCTCTGCAACATTTTATCTGCAGTCTGTGTAATACATTCAGGATATTTTACACCACACAATATTTTTAATCAAAATAAAATATGGAAGAATTTACATTCGATACCTTTCTTGGTGAGAGATGAAAATACCATGCACAATTTTTTGTATCTCAAATCAACCTGTGTGTGTCTAAGTTTCTGAACTATTCGTTACCCACTTAAAAGATCTAAGTCATACTGTTGCAGTCTGTAATTTAGGACAAATGAGGTAAAGCAAACTACGTACATGGGTTCTTCCACAAGACTGCTTATTGTTGAAATGCTTAGTCACCATGATACCAGAACTAATGTTAGAGAGATTATAATTTCCATATTTAACATTTGGAATAATCTACTGAAAAATACACTATAAAATAATACATGATTATCTGGTTCCCACTTGTATTCTACTGTATCTCACACTACTGTTGCAAATAAATGATCTGTTAAAAAAGAAGACATCATGTGGTCACTGGAAATGTTTAATGATCCTAAAGCTCATGATTGAAATGTAAGGAAAAACCCAATCCAGCCAATAGAACATGTCTAAGAGGAGTCTGGAAGTATGGGCAGCTGAGAACGAATGATTTACTGGGGAAAAATATTCATCAGTGAAGATAGGTGATTATGAAAGAGATTTAATATCTTTATGGAAATGAGCTAAACCAATTAGAGCAAAAATTATACTGGTACATGTACATCACCAATTTTGTCAGATCGTTTTAAAATTGACTGTGGCCCAGTCAACTGTTTAAACAGAGAACTTACAACTGTAGGTATTTCCAATATCAGCTTCCTTCTTAAACCCTCCTTTGGCTTTAGACTCCTTTATCTGTTCCAGATTGTGGGGTATTGCAAACATAAGCTGGTTTATTTATGTCAGACTGATAACTGTTATCTTGGCTATTAATTTCGTTTGACCTTTCTTGCCTCATTAGAAAAGCAATCCTTACAAGTACAAAGACTGTGGCATAATGTAGCTAAAAAGCTTTCACATGTTTCTTTTGAAAGATGAAAGGAGCTTATATTATTTGTCCCTCACCTTGCCATGTGTGATGTGGAGAGGCAGCAGCTCTCTGAGGGTGTGCCTGGCAAAGAGTTCCCAACCGCTCCTCTCCACTCATGCACAGCAGCGACCTTCCCTTGACTGTTCATCCCTGCTTCAATTCTGATAGGAATTTCCAGTAAAAGCTCTGGAATTCATAATATGTCTAAAAGTTCATGTTAATGGACTGTATGTGTACATGTACACACGCGTGTTAAAGATGCACAGAGACACACAACTTTACCCAGCCATTGGCTTTACTTCTTCCCAGCGGTGGACGAGATGGGTGGGTAAAGCCGTGGGAGATCAGCTGCCATACGAGATTGCTGCATGCCCCACTGGGATCCTAATGACTTGGTCATTTATTTCCACTTCTTTCTGAGCCATATGGCTTTCAGCTTGAAGAGGGGTCACAGCTGTCTCCTATTGCCATGGAGCCAGTTGGCTCTGCTGCTCTTCCTCCCAAGGTTCATTTGCCATAAGGCTTTTTTTTCAGTTACCCCCATGTATTCTGTGGGGATTGTTGCCTTGCTTTGGAACAGCAAATCTTAGAGCATTGGAGAATCAGTCACGTTTCCTAAAAAAATTCCTTTGGTAATTCCAGCAGTATCTCCACTGTTCTGTTCCAGTGCCTAATTATTTCCATTTGCCTGGTATCTCAGTGTTTAGCTGCCTAGTAGTCCCATTTCAGACTAGAATGCATGCTTATTTTGTTTTGGTTTGCTTTATTCCCTGCCTTTCCAGCTGAATGAGCTCATCAGGGCTGGAATGAGATGGTTTAGTCTCTAGAGCCTCCTTCTCTGAGCTTCTTCAAGCTGCTGCTGCCACTTCGGACTTGGAGCCTCTTTCTCTAGGCAGCAGCAGAGTTGCCCTGTGGGGGGAGGGACATCTTGTCTGCTGTGACTTGCCAGAGCTGTACAGTACACAGGCTAAATCCTGCCTTAGCATCACAGAAGAGATGAAGTTGGTTTGCACCAGCCAAACCCAGTCTTAAACAATTCTGCAAACAGTGTCCCAGCAAAGAAATAATCAATTTTGAAAAGATGGGATTTGGGCTTGTGGCAAGTCCCTGGGCTCTGGTTTGTGGAAAAAAAAAAAAAAAAGAAAAGAAAATCAATAGGAGAACTGAATCATCTATTGACCCTGTAAGTTCTGAACATATGCACATGAATATCCAGCAAGAAAAAAGCCTAATGCTTCATGATTAAAGATGACAGAGTAGGGACAAAATGAACTCTGGAGATCAGGAAGATGTACATAGACATTGGACTCTGCTGCTGTTTGCCCACAGGTATTGCTCCAGAGAAACAGCTGCACAGCATCTTCTCAGAGCTGAGTCAGACCAGCTGTACAGGGTAGGATGCACACAAACAGAAATGTTTCAGACACAAGGCTTTTTTTGTTTTTCTTCCTTCTTCCACAGCTGCTCGGCATACTTCAGATTTACTGGAGGCAAACATTGCTAGGGCATAAATACAGAAGCTTCTCTAGCCTCAGGACTAAAATGTGAGAATAAAGCTTTGTGTCCTCCAACCTTTTAGCTTTGACAAAGCCTAGCAAATACCATGGAGGGAACATTAACAAAAGAGGTCAAAAAGTCCATCTAGATCCCTCTGCATCCTAGTCATTCCTAGAGCTACCCTTAGAGAAGTGATCCGTAGGTTAATTTAACACCATGGAAATAAAATATCCCCCAACTCCTTTTACCACTAGTCTTTCTGAGCTAAAATAAATATCCTTTGCTTGAGCACGGCTGAAGAGCATCTAAGGTTTATATATAGCAGCTATTGTTATTGTGTCTGAGTGGTGAGGAAAAGGTCAAAGCAAAATGTTTTTATTCTCTTCCCACTTAGAAAAAATGCTTTGTGTGTTTGTTTGGGGCCGTGTGGGGGAGATAGTTTGGTCTTCTTTCCTCTTGCAGGCCTCTGTTTCTTTCAGGTCGCCTACACTTTATCTTTTCTACAGGTTGAATCCTCAAATGTTTCATGGAATTAAGTAGAACAATTAATTTTCTTGTGTAGTGAAGTCTTTAACTCTCCTTTATTTTTTCCTTTCTCAAAGGATGTCACTTGAGGATGCTTTAACTTTTCTGGCTGTTTGATGTCTTTTCTCTGCTGGATCTGGTGTCACTCTCCAGTTGTCTGTATTGCCTGCACAGACAGCTGTCCCTTCAACAGGTTTGGGACTCTGTGGGGACTGCTGAAGTCCTTCACCGTCAAAACAATGAAGCTTCAAGAATCTGAATTTCTTACTCAGGTTCTTCATTTTCACTTGAGATGGTATTTTTCATAATAAAACACACAGTTTCCATGAACTTTATTTCATGACGGATCTAAATTTTTCTTTTGAGTCTATCCCTTTTTTATCCATTTTCTCAACATTTTGCTAATTATTTAGAATTTATCATTAAACCCTTCATTTTTGAGACAATTGCCTAAATAATATTTGTTTTTCTTATATCCCCTTCCATTTGTTTCACATTTTCAGTGTCTGAGGGGCCAGCAGTTTTTGTGCCAACAACAGTAAACATTGGGTAAAGGGAGAAAACTCACCTTCTGGCAGTTATAAATGGTATGGATGGAGTCACAGGTGCTGGAACGAGTCTGAAGAGTTGTCTTTTTACATCCCTGCAAACACAAACTTTAGTCAACAGTGAAATACCTAACATATTTTGGAGTTGACTAGGAAATGTACAATCCTAACAGCATGAGGTGAAAAATTAGGTACCAGTTTCCAGTTTTGTAGTCAGAGGGTGGGAAATCCACATTATATCCCTAAGCCCTGGAGAGGAGTTCCACGTGATTTGTCATGTACAAAAAAAAATTGTCTTGTACAATTTTGTGCTGAATCATCTCAGAGGATGCATCCACATAAATATTTGAAGGTTCCTTTTCCTTGAGCTGTGTCACTCTGGGCAGCTCCCCTGACAGCTCCTGTAGAGCCACGCAGGGTTGTTACCTCCACCTCCAAGAAAGGACGTGGCAGAAGGACCTAAATAACAATAAGCTTTCCAGTTGTTCCCAAAAGGAAATCCTATAGCTAAAGCGGCTTTCAAATACCGAGTCCTGCAGTTCTAGGAAATGGCTAAAACTGTTCTTACAATTTCATTTCTGTGTGCCTATATATAGATACAATATTCGTGTATGTGCATATATTTTTATATATCTGTATTATGAACATTTATATGTGGTGATAGTTATACACAGATATATGTCCGTAAGTGCATATGCATATATTACAAATGGTTAAGCAATTTTGAATTGCTCTGGTTACTCCACAGATTTCATAATGCACTTTAACTAGGAAGATAACGCAGGCAGTCCGAATCTCATTCTTCTTTTCTGAACAGTGGTGTTTTCTCTCTTAGAAGTATGAACGTTTCTCCAGACAACATAAAATGTTTATTCTGCAGATTAGTCTGAAAAGAGGAAGCCTTGTCTGCTGTCATGGCTGTTACATGGACAATATTTTCCTTGTGGTTTGAGTTAACGTGAAGCTACGAATGTCCTCTGTAAGTACTGAGTTGTTACACCTACACTGAGTAAACACAACTTGCTTTCCCCGAAATGTGATAATTTGCTCTTGTCTTCTTTGTTCCTTCTGGAAGGGAAACCAGGTCAGGAATTCCTGAAGATGAGCCAGTTCATTTTCAACCATGGTCATAGGATCTTTCCTTCAGAACATTAACTGAACTATCTAATACAGACACTTCTCCTTTTTTTTCTTTTTATTTTATGTGTAGATCCTTCCGTCTGCTTGAAGTGCCTCTGGTAGTGATAATCCACTGACAAAAATAACAACAGGGATATTTTAAATTCCTTTTTTTTACACACCGAACTTTACTAGTGAGATGGATACCTAAAAGACATCTGTATAACCTAGGCATGTGATTTCTCTAGGTCAGCTGGTTTTCTGCAGATCTACGTATGAATTCAAAGGAAGGGTAGTGACAAAAATACTACCTTTATCATATAGCTTTACATCATGGCTGTGCCTTCCCCTGTCCCTCCTTAACAGCAGTAGAAGGGCTTTAAAAAACCTGCTCAGCCAGAGGTGGTGTGGCTGTTTGGTTGATGAGATGGAGCTCCTCACTCCCTACTGCCATCTCTCCTGGCTGAGAAGGCTGCAATGTGTGGTCTGATATTCTTCAGCTGCCCCAGAACACAAATTCAAGTTTGGGGTTGAAGGAGATCCGTAATGAGAACCTGGGGACATATAGCTGCTATTAAACAGGGGGAAGGTTAGGTTTGGTTGCATTTAGTTTGATGCAGTTTGTGCTGTCTGGTGAAACAAGACCACCTATGCAGCAACGCTGGGAAAGCTTTACAATAACTGGTGTGCCAGTTCCAAAACGTTACCATTTGTGCGGCAGGACGCAGAATCACAGCAGTCCCTTTTCTAAAGTCAGACAAGATTTAAATGAAAAACATTTTGTCTGTTTTCTTGAAACCTCATGTGATTGTTACAAGGGTAAGAGCTGGAAACGTCAAGACTCCAGGGTGTAAAGAACACACCCAAGCTAATAATGAACCAGTAGCAGTAGCCATACACTGGCATTAGCCCTTTCTTTTAATGATGCTGTGGTTCTGTAGCAAATGAAGCATGGGAAGTATCTTCACTGGGAATGACTCAGGGATTAAGTGCTGTCAGGGGATTAGGGTGGTTATGCCTCTCACAGCAGTGCAGGGGAACTCAGAAAACCTCTGGACAGGGCTAGATACCAGAAGTCTTAGTTTGCATAATAGGAGGTGGCCTCAGGTGGCTTGGAAGCTGTCGCAGACAGCAGTTAGCATGAGTTGCCAGAGATGGTGCAGTCATGGTGGTGTGCTCTGTGCAGGGCGACCCTGCTAGCATAAATTCAAAGAGACTATGGGAAAAATGTTTGTGTTAAGAATAAAATTTGTGTTAAAAATAAATTGTGAAATAAAGAGCACGGGAGTCGGTACTTCAAAAGACATTTCACAGCAAGCAATACCTCACATTAAGTGTTTCACTTTAGGAATTACAGTGTATTTTGGTATTTTTCTTCAATTTATCATCCCAGGTAGTTCCTCAGAACATTCCTTACATGACCCTCAGAGCTTCTGTCAAAATCCAGTTGCAAACCAATCTCATAAGGGAAGCAGGAGTTTTTGTTACTAATGTTGTGCTGCAAGGATAAGTCAGTATCGTGTCCAGTGGCAGCAAAAATAAATTATTCAAATGAAAAGATGATGTGCTCTAGGTCTTTGTTACCAGAACTGAGGTCAGCCAATTGAAGTGTGCTCTGTAAAGCAGCCAAGCTCCTTGGAAGAAGCAAACCTCTTGAACCTACATGTCAGGGCTCTGGACCCAAAGGTCTGCAAGTCATAGAATCATAGCATCATAGACTGGTTTGGGTTGGGACCTTTAAAGGTCATCCAGTCCAACTCCCCTACACTGAGCAGGGACATCAGCAACTAGAGCAGGTTGCTCAGAGCCCCAGCCAATCTGGCCTTTCTCTGTTTCCAGAGACTGGGGCTTCTGCCACCTCTGGGCAACCTGGGCAGTGTTTCGCCACCCCCACTGTAAACCACTTTTTCCTTATATCTAGTCCAAATCTCCCCTCTTTTAGTTTAAAACTATCACCCCTTGTCCTCTCACAACAGGCCCTACTAAAAAGTCTGTCCCCACTTTTTTATAGGCCCCTTGAAGTCCTGAAAGGCCTCAGTAAGGTCTTTTCAGAGCCTTCTCTTCTCCAGGCGGAACAACCCCAACTGTCTCAGCCTTTCCTCAGAGAGGGGCTCCAGCCCTCTGATCAGTTTTGTGGCCTCCTCTCAAGCCTCTCCAGCAGGTCCGTGTCTTTCCTGTGCTGAGGGCTTCTGAGCTGGATGCTGCACTCCAGCTCGGGCCTCACCAGAGGGGAGTAGAGGGGCAGCATCACCACCCTCCACCTGCTGGCCACGGTCCTTTCGATGCAGCCGAGGACAGGCACAGAGCGAGGCGGCAGTGGCCAGGGCTGCGGCCGAGCGCTGGCTGAGGCAGGCAGGGAGTTGCCAGAGCCGGGGAGGCCTGAGGCAGAGCGGAGAGGCCTGTTAGGAGCCGGCAGCTCCCGCGTGGGAGAGCTCGAGGGGAGGAGCAGCGGCTCTGGCAGTGTGACAGCGGAGCCCTGTCGGGGGTTGTCACCCTCTTAGGAAGAGCCCAGCCATGGGGCACCCGGCAGAAGGCCACGCACTTGTCAGGGTGGCTGTGGGAACTCGGACGGAGCGGCCATGGAAAGCTGCAGCCGTCCAGGCCGCAGGCTGCAGGGAGCGGCTGTGGCGGGAACTGCTGCAGGCGCCATGAGCAGGTGGATGGGCTCCTCTGCAGCCTGGCAGAGTTGCAAGAGGAAGGTGAAAGGTTGAGGAGCATCAGGGAGGCTAAACTGGAGACAGGCTGGTGGAGCCAGGCCTGGCCCTCCTCAAATCAGAAATGGGAGCACCCATCGGAAAACACCCAGGACTGGGGGGGATCCTGGACCCTTCCCCTGTCAGACTGGCAGCAGTAGCCTGGATGAGGGGAGTGAATGGAGGCAATAGTCGTGGCAGCAGACAAACTCCTTCCCTGCCCACCTCACCCCCAGAAGTGCCACTGAAAAACAGATAGGAGGCTCCGGTTGAGAAAGACCAGGAAATGAGGATGCAGACGAAGGGCAGCCTACACCAGAGGTAAGTCCACAGTTTGAAAGGCCTACTGCTTGTATCACAGCCACATCCACAAGGAAGAAAAGAAGGGTTTTAATTGTAGGTGACTCCCTTCTGAGAGGAGCAGAGGGTCCAATATGCTGGGTAGACCCTCCTCACAGGGAAGTCTGTTGTCTCCCTGGAGCCTGGGTTAAGGTCACTAGGAATCTTCCTAGCTCGGTATACAGCCCTCAGACTGTTACCCACTACTGATTTTTCATGTAGGCAGTGAACACAATGAGACTTTAGAGCCTTGGGACAGCTGGTGAGGGAATCTGGGGCACATATTATCTTCTTTTCTACCGTCACAGGCAGCGACACTGGAATGAACAAATGAATCCAGTCTGTTAATACACGGCTCTGTGGCTGGTGTCACTGTAACAATTATGGGCTTTTTTGACAATGGGATGGCCTACACAGCACCAGGCTTGCTGGCATCAGAAGGGAGACTTCAGAAGATAGCTGGATGCGTTTGCAGAGATCTACTGGAAGTAGATTGGGGGTATCATTATCCTGTTCCTTCACTTTGCTCACAATTTTCTATCTTCCTCAGAAACTGGAAAAGAGCAAGTGAGCGCTCCTCAGTGGAACGCAACCTTGGTTAAGTGGTCTGTAATGATTATTTATACCCAGCTGACAGAGTTTGCACTGATACATTTGAAGACAATTCATATGACAGTCCTAGGAGCTTTGCTCAGAAAGTAGCAAAGGGACAACATGCCAGTAATGTCCGATAACTCTTCTTCGAGAGGATATCTGGCCGTTCCCCCAGTAATCTGGATAGAAAAACAACATGCAGTGTCTGCTAATAGCATGGGAAGTCTGCAAGCAGCAAATGTTACCAGTTATTTGTAGGGGACCCTTGGTATAGAACACATGCCATAATACTTGAAAGTAGATAGTTTCATCTTCTTGACAACAACTAGGCTGACAACAACATACAGGAGCTGTGGCATTTCTAGCAGTCAGAGATGTGGTAAGAGCCTTGTCAACTTATTTAGGAAAGCTGTGAGTTTTGCTCCCTGACATATCACTTTTTATTACATGCAATTCTGTCCCAGCAGGTCAGATTGTCATTATTAGGAGTTAACAGTAGTATGATAACCTAGAGGTCAGGGCTTCACTCTACTAGAAAGTGTGGAGGTATAACAAGGAATGATCTCTGTCCCAGAAGCCTGTCACTCAAACTAGAGGGCTGTTGGTTAGAAAGGTGATAAATCAAGTAACCCTGGGGAGTGGAGGGATCATGAACCAGTGCAGAGGCAGCCAGGAAAACAAGGAGCACATCAAAACAGGTGTGAGCTGCAGGAGATTCTCTTCAAGTTTCTGAAATACCTCACTGATACAAGAAATCTTCCAATAGATCGAATTTTTACTTTAAGTTCAGTGTGGATGTTATAGACACACATTTTATATGTTTTCAGACCTTTTAAAGAAGGAAAAGGAATGACAAAGAGTATGTGTGGGCTTTTGGTTGCAAAAAAACCCAAGTTATCCTTTATCATTATGCTAAGTACTACTTGAATACAATGGTAATTCATCCTTAATCTCTTCTCTGTATATTTATCAAAGTCACTAAGTAAAGGGAAGAAGTGCTGAGTACATCCAAGGCACCCCTCTGTCAGGGACAGATTGTTTCCCAGAGTTCATATATAACCACTTTTCCACCCTACCTTCAGAAGGACTTTGCTGTTCTTGCTCTGAAAGTCAGGACTTGATTTGTAGTAGCCTTCGCTTATTTCTATTTTCTTACACCCTGTTTCTGTTGAGCTATGTAGTTTGTCTGTTAAGTTTATGACCTTCAAGTATCATGTTGGGGTTTTTTTGTTTATATGTTTTTAGCTAAAAAACACCTGCTGTTCTTGATTTAGACATTGATTCCTTCAGCTTATTGATATTTTTTCATAATTTTGTCCACACCCTTGACACTGATAGCATCAGATTATTTTTTGCAATACAAGGCTTGGAACTCATTGCAAAAATGCTGCTGACATGGCTCCTGTGATATACT
This sequence comes from Ceryle rudis, assembly GCA_033439905.1. Classification (NCBI taxonomy): domain Eukaryota; kingdom Metazoa; phylum Chordata; class Aves; order Coraciiformes; family Cerylidae; genus Ceryle; species Ceryle rudis. Next base: position 79,451 of record JAAGNO010028305.1, on the reverse strand, counting down.
CTGAGAGGTTGACACCTCTTCATCCCAAGATATCTTGACATGTACATGCTCTCTTCTGCTCGCTTGCTACAGCACACTCTCCGAAGCAGTGTTGTGTGCTACCTGGCTGTAATGCACTAAGCAAGAGAATTACAGAGTCATTAAAACTGTGCCCAGAAATGTTAACTTCAAGTGCAAGCATTCTGCAAGCTTTGAAGCTTTCACTTCAAAGCAATCCAATAGGAGACTGCAAGGGTGAGAGACAGGGTGGGGATGGAGAAGCCAGCAGACAAACATACATTTGTGAAACTCAAATAGAAAGCCTCCTGCACTTTCTTCAGTGCATGAACCCTGTGCAGTTGCAGAGGGGAAGCAACTGCCACTCCTCATTCCTGGGAGAGATTTGCTGGGCTGTGTTGAAGCTACAGCTGCAGTGTGCCCTCTTACGGCAACACCAGTTGCTTTCTCTCTCAGTTTTGCACAAAGGTGTTGCAGGGGGAGGCTGGGGTTACTTTCAACTTTTTGTTCTTCTCTTTTTCTTTTCCCTAAAGAAGACACATAGGAATGATGTATTAACTCTGTATGCTGTGGCATGTTCAGAAAACAGGCTTGAAGCGTCCCCTCCAGAGCATCAAGCAGATGAAATAGTGAACAAAACTAAAAGAGAGGCTGAACATGATCAGGGTTAGCAGTTGCTGATCACATGTATGGCTTTGATGCCAAGGCATATGTAAAGTAAAAGAAGATTGTTGGTTAAAGGTGCTGCATTTAACAGATAACATCAAATTAGTTGAATGTTTCTGTGCTGCCTCCATTGCAAGCCAGGCTCTGCACGTGTTCCTCTGTATTGCTATGACATTTTGGGTAAGAGGATGACTAAACTATTGTCATTATGCTGTCATTAGACCTGTTTCTTGAAAATTGTGTTCTCATAGCTTCCTCACCTTCTGCTTCTGGTACCTTGTTCTCTGCTGATGTTTCGCCCTTGCTGCTTCTTAAACTTCACCTTTCCACCACCTTATTGCCCCACAGTTTCAGTGCAGCCCTTCCCCAATTCCCCTGCATCCCCAGCAGGGCTCTCCTCCTCTGCTCACTGAGAATTCTCACAGTCTCATGGTATTTTCCAACCCTCAAAATCATACCTGGAGTACTCCGGGATTCATACAGCCCATCCTTTCACATCCTTCATACCAGAACAGCCACATCAGTCTTGCTTATTTGATATTGCCCCTCTGCTTATTGAATGGCATAAAGCACACAGAAATCCCTGAGAGCTCAAGGCAGGAGTGACAACCATGGTATTAATGCCTTTTACTGCAGTGACTTGGCACTGTGGAAGAAAAGAGGCATGAGGCAAACTCTACCTTTCCCCAGTTTCCTGGTCAGCCTTGGAGATCCAATATACTTTGACTACTTCAAGTTTCCCGATACAGAGCTGACCTAAGCTCATGTGCGTGAGGTGAGGAAAATGTATGCGTTCCCCTGCCAGGCTCCTGGCTTCTCCATCAGAATCAAACCTGGCGCCATGTGGCAGTATACAGAAGTCCTCACCACTGACACTGACACTGCATGCTCCGAGCACAGACTATTCCTGGGATGACCTGTCATCCTGGGGTGCAGGTTCATAATGGTGCCCAGGAGCCACACACGCACACCCTAGTATTTCTGATTGCGACGTATTTGTGTTTCTACTTTCCCTCTGGCTCATTGCCTTTTATATTTACTTCAGCATGCCCGTTCACCTTAACATTAAAAAAAAAAACAACCGAAACCCAAAACAAATAAGAAATCAGTTTAAAAACTTTTTCTATCAATCAGGCAGCTTCTGCTGCAGCTCATTCTGCTGCAGTTAATCTTCCTAAAATCTGTCCTTCATTATAACAATATAATAATCAGGCGGTTCCAATACATCTGATTATTGACACTGAGATCAATGATATTTACTACAAAAAGGTGAAGTGGTCTTTAGAAACTAGAAACCAGTTTGCAGGCTCACTTTGGATTTCAACTGAACCAAACCCCACTGGAATGGTGCTAAAAAACTGTGATAAACCTATTTGAAATGTCACAGTTGTCTTGGTCCTGCTCGCCTTAGAAATGAGGAGTGTAAGGTGGTGCTGTCTAGAGTAACATCACTTCTGCCCAGACCTTGGGAACACAGTTCAATGACCTTTAAATGTTCCTTTTATACTTTCTGTTTGATGCTTTGACAGGACTTATGTAATTAAGTCAGCTTCTGTCACTAAGTTACAGTTTTCTATGTCAGAAGAAATGCTTTTGCTGGTAGACAGGGATGTCAGAATGCGGCCCTTCTTATTAACCTGCACAGAAGCAGTTGAGAGTTTCACTGTTTAACATCATTCTCTCTGGTGTGTGCTTGTTTATTCTTCAAGCCTCGCATTTATTTCACCATTTACAGTAAGGTTTGTGTTTTGCAGGAGACTGCTGGTGGGGAAGCTCTAGGAGGAACAGAAAGGTTTCTGTGCCTTTGAGATGTTTGTTCATATACCCCCAGCTTGATACACAGCAAACAAATGTTTCATTTAATTAGGAACACAGACAAGGAAAGGATCTTGAAGGCTACAGGGCCCGGTCCTTTATTGTCTCCAGTAATCATAAAACATATTGTTTTCTACCAAACACAGCAACCTACCTTAACATTAGGAGAAGGGATTTTTCTATAGCTGCTCTAAGTGGAAGGTTGTTCCTTCCTTACAGGTCTCAGAGCTAGAAAACTTCTTTTAATTTCCAGCCTGAATTTATTCATGGCTACCTTCCTTCTGTTTTGTCATACCCTTTCCATCCATCTCAATGAAATTCCTTCTTCATCCTTGAGTTCTCTTGCTTGCCTTCCCCTACACCATGCACATACACCTGCTGCCTGTGGGAGCACCCTTTGTGCACAAAGCACAGCACTTCAACCCTTTCTTTTCTTGGTATTGGACCTGTGTGACAACCGCTGGTGACCCCAGTGATGAAAGGAAGGGGTTGTGTCTCAACAAGGACTCTTGTCACCCTGCTCTCACCTCTGCTGCCTGTGGATCTCAGTGAGCAGTTACTCGTTTCCCTAACTGCATCTGCCTGCCTGCATTCGTCTTTCTTGATTTAACACACATAGGAAATGAAGGTGTGAACGCTCTTACTTGAGTCATTACCTTAAGGCTTCTGGTTTTCTTTCTTAGCTTCCCCTCCAGCAGTCCCCAAAACAAAAGAAAGAATTCTAAAAGGATAAAGATAATATAGACCTGTGCAAGGAACAGGAAAAACTCTCACCCAAATGAGTGCCAATAGCTGATAATTCTGGTCTCTTGATTTTTGCTTTCAAGGCTGGGAAACTCTCCATATATCTGCAGGGAGCTGATACTGGATAACGTTCAAATGTTCTATCAGAATTGAAGTACTTTTTGCAGAATATGCATACATAGCCTACTAAAGGACTTCATCCAAAACTGAAACTGAGCACCTATTTCTTCTTAACAGAATCACGGAGAAAACAATCCTTTGCAATTCTCGATTTAAGCAGAAGAAAGCAGAGAAAATTTAGGACCAAATAGTATTTGAAAATATACCAAGGTGGGGAGTACACAGTGAGGATTCTGGGCATTGGGGTTGAGCTGGAGCACTGTGTTGGGCTCCACTTCCTCAGCTGTTCACACCCCTGACAAGGTCTCAGGGAGCTCCTTCTTCGTGTCACTATTCACACAGTGTCCTTCTCTCTAGACAGCATCACAGTCATGCAGAGCCCTGGCCCAGAGAGATGATGTCTCCTGTACTCAAATCTGTGTGGTGGTATGGTGCTTCAAAACTTCACCAAAATTTGCAGATTAATCACTGTCTATTTTTTTTTCTTTTTAATAGAAGCAGTGTCTGTGCTTTCACAGCCAGTGAAAGCTGGAGAGTACCTCTGTGTGTGTGTGTTCCACTTGGGTACGCTCATTTCAAGCAGGGATCTGCTTTCCCCTAAAGACATTTTGCTGTGCAAATTGTATTATAATGGATTTGTGTTCATTCATGATGTTGACTATGATTATTTTTCTGAGGTTACCTACAAATTGCCTTTCTTTTAATAACAAAGACAACGGATTTGGATACACCTAGAAAGCAAAGTGTCATCTGCAGTGACACGTTTTATGACAATAAAAAATGGAAACCCAGAAGTTTTTTTCTGCAGAGGAAAGTATTTCTTAATTTTGTAGAGGAGGAAGGAAGGAAGGAAG
>JAAGNO010028305.1:0-75155 GCA_033439905.1 Ceryle rudis | reverse complement strand
AGGAAGGAAGGAAGGAAGGAAGGAAGGAAGGAAGGAAGGAAGGAAGGAAGGAAGGAAGGAAGGAAGGAAGGAAACTTTCTTTCAGAAGTATTTTAAACTGTATTTCAAATTTTCTGGATTTCTAAATTGGCTCAAGATGAAAAAGATTTCTCAGATAAGCAGAAAATACCCTGCTATAATGGACAGGTAACTCTGATTATGCCCACAGTGCAAAGCCGTTGAATATATATTAACAGATTTTGTTAAAGCAGGAGGGTTTCAGGGAAGAGTGGATTCTTATATTTAAGTTCTGGAACTATCACTCTAAGCAAGTTCTCTGATTTCCACCACCATCACAGAGCTGTTTGTCAGCTGGTTCAAGCACCCTACCTGCATTGGTTCAGCAGTTAAAAGCATAAAAGAATAGACCAAAATTTTAAGAAAGTGGGTGGGACACATTTTCTGTGGGTAAATAAAGGAGTGTGGAGGCTTCACAGCACCCCATCAGCATTGCCCAATGTAACTATCTCCTTTGATGAGAGAGAGATGAGGCTATCCACAGTCTCTCCACCTCTCCTCCATCTCTGGCTGCCATGGCAGAGGTGCACAATATGTTTTAAACGCGATAACTCAGGTGATGAGGCGATGAGGTCTGTCTAACAGCAGCACTGTTGTGAGTTTATTTATTAAACAGCAGTAGGAAGGGACCAGAAAGGTACCTTATGGGTACAACAGTACCAGTTATTCCACAGAGGACAGACTAGGGGTTGTGTAGGAGTTAAGCGGTTCTGTGGCCACACTTGTGACGGCTCTGAATCTCCACTGTAATTGCCCATGTCACCATGAGGCAGCTGTTGAAAATAAATCATATTAATTGAATAGTGTTAGTTATAAAGGGCTACACAAAGGGGGACTGGAAGCTGGAAGCTTAGGCTTGGATGGAGTCAATGTACATGTCACTGCTTTTCCTACCACCTCCAGATCACAAGCTACACCTAACTTCTGCCAGTCATGGAATTAAGGTTAACTAGAGGTGCAAAGGCAGGTGCTGTTTAACAGGATGGGAGCCCCACAAGGTGACCTGCATAGAGTGGTTCTGCACCCACCCTGGGCTGGCAGAATGATCTTTCTCCCGACCTTGTCCCTGTAGGCTGGTTAAGCAGTGCTTGGTTTGTCTCTCTAGTTGCTGTGTGGAAAATCCCAAGAGCTTATGTGGAGGTTTCAGGAGAACTGGGTTCTCCTAGCCCATAACCAGCCTGAACAACTGGGGAGGATGGAAAGCCATTTTTCTCCTCTCCTGCCATCCAAATTATTGTCTGTGCAATCCTTTTTCTTTCTCACGGGGGATGTAGACCACCAGGAAACACATTTAAAAATCATCTGTGGCACACAGAAGGAGAAGAGAAAAAGTTGTTGGTACATTTCAGCAAGCCTCGTTAAAAACATCTCTAGGCACTACAAAGTGCATGTTATCAATATGCATATGTGATGTCTCTGAGGCAGAGTTGCCTTTAAGGTACATATTCAGCAGGACAACATTTTCCCATGTGAGGCAAGGAACAACAGTGAATCATATGTGTGGGAGGGAAAGGCCTTCCGGCTATGTACAGTATTTATTCCCTTTTGTGTCTTGCTTCCCCCCCTCCCCTCTTTTATTAATGGCTTTTGCAATTACTAGTAACAGGGTATTGCTAGCTGGCTGAAAGTGGGGACTTCTGCAGTCGATTGTTTGTGGGAGGCTGGATGTTTAGGGGAAGGAAGCGATGCTCGTGTGCTGGCTTCACTCACCCCTCCAGCCCCAGAGCGAGAGCAGCCAACACACTATCTGTGCTCAGCACTTGCCTCCCCGGCTGAATGGCACATTACTTGACCTCACATAAGTACACGTACAGATGGAGAAATGCAGAAGGTGAGGCCTCAAGTGCACACATTAAAAATTCCTACTGAAGATGTCAGCAGGGGGCTCAGGGAAACTGATTTAGCTTTAGAGGGAATCTGAAGGGCAAGTATGGCACCCTGCTCCGCCTGCAACCATGGAGGCTGTGCAGAGGACTTAGCTTTTTATTTCTCACCCTACTAAAGAGGAGCTCCACCCCAGGAGCATTAGTGCTGGAGAGCATTGCAAAAGCCACGTGGATGCACCAGTGTGGGTGATGAAAGCTGCAGTATCTTGGGATGTTAGCTGAGTTGCTGGTGAGCTGTCAGGACAGCCCTGGAGTTCAGCATTTCTCTAAGTGCCAATCAGTAATTTTTAATGGATGTGGACAGTGACAAGCAGTCAGCAGACAGCAGGTTGATCATGGTTTTGGCAATAAATTACAGCTGAGCAAGTCAGAGTACCCAGGAGGGTGTAGATGTGATGGAAGAACCCCATGTCCCAGCCATGACATCTCTTCAGCAGTGGGGAGGTTATCTGGAAAATGAACCTCTAATAGGTCTGGGGACTGGCAATGTGCTTCTCAGGGAACATGGCAGAGGTAAAGGGCAGGCCATTTCAGAAAAAATGGCTGTTAAGTTGCATTTAATAGAATTATGTAGTCTAGGAGCTGCAAGATCCAGTACCAGTGTGCACTGATGTAGAGCTTGTGCAGCTGTGACTGTGTGAGCCCTGTGAAAATGTACACTGCTGGGACAGTAGTGGAAAGCTACAGCTTCCTTACGGTTCCCTCTTCTTCTTGCCTGCCCTCCCTGCTTTCCCTTCCAGCTACATGTGGATTTAGAGATTCTTGCTGAAGTTGAAATGTCAAAATGCAAGGCTCTGTATAATTGTGGGAGTATAGGTGACCTAACACATTTTAACTCTGAATCAAGCAAAAGAATAAGAAAGAAACATGAAAGTTGGCATCGCTGAGCTGACAGTGATGTGATTTGCTAGCACTACTATCAAGATACCTCTGATTAGCAAATTCTCTGCCTGCTCCCTTTTTTGTCCTGCTGGAAAAGCAGAGGGGCACTGTTGAAAGAGGAGAGGGTAGCTGAAGCTCATAGGAGACACTATGAGAGGCATTGCAAGAGGGAGTCAGAGCCAACAACTCATGAATGAGAAAAGAGCATCTGGAAAAGAGCTGAAAGGTTTTGAGGCACCAACGAGTGAAAATAGTTGGCAGTTTCCTGTTAAAGTGGAAAGGATGTCACTCTTTTCTTTGGAAAATGCTCTTTTAATAACTGTCCATCAGATAATATTTCTTTGAAAATTTCCCATTTTACCTGACTCTTATTTTAAATTTGTGCTGGGGAGGAATTGTCACGCAGTTGGGAGCTGACATTTCTGTCAGTCTCTTATCATTCACATTTTCTACCTAGAGGCAAAGAGCATGAGATCTTTCCAATCTGGGAACTACAGCTGGGCTGACAGGGAGGCGCTGATCCTGGCACTTGCTTCCAGCCATCTGCCTGGAAGCCTCACACCATGGCAATTCTCTCCCCTTAGGCAAAAATCAGGCTGACAAGAGCCTTTCAAGACAGCAACCAGCAAATCAAATAAAGCCTTTGTTCTTTCAGATTGGAATGTTTCCCTTTTCTGCCCAAATGAGACATGGATGTGCAAACAATTTTGTGAGAAAAGTCTGACTCTACCGATGACCTTAGAGAGTACAAAGGTCCTTTGGTAGCTGCTTGCCTGTGCTTCCACTTGCTAAATTTCTTGACAGACCAGCTATTTTGTCCCTCAGTTTCATACGGTTGTAAGCAGGACCAGTTGCCCTGGGGGAAAGGCTCCCCGGTAAACAGTTCTGTCCCTGGGAGTTCTCAGAAACGAGAAATATTCTTGGCTTACCCTCTCCTCTGCCTCCTCACCGTGTGCATTGCGGGCCTTTGTTCTGCTCTAGGGTGACGGCTCTCTAGCTAACACAGATCCGCAGGGCACTGTGCAATGAGTACAGCCTGGCATCAGTGCTGATATATATAATAGACTGCAAATTGCACTGGCTGCCTTAGGGACCATTAGCCAGCCTACCTGACTCCTGCAGGGTCTGCTAGTTTCTGCAGAGGGCCCCACAGACCAAGCAGGTTCACCCTGCACATTGCTTTCCACTGGACTCCAGCTGGAGCATTTTCTAGGAAAAGATGACTTTGAGCATTTGGGAGACAGTTTCATGATACTTTTGAAAAATAAAACTTCATGGAGACTTCTTTTTTCCATTCAACAAGTACTATGAGGTTTGGGCACTGAACTTCAAGAAGGAGGTAGGCCAAGCAGAGACAGTCCACAGGAGAACAACATGAATGATCAGAGGTCTAGAAAGCTAGATGCTGAAAAGACTAACCTGAATAATTCTTAGTCTCCAGGAGAGGCACCTGGAAGAGGCTACTGACAGATAGATATGTTATATGAGATCCTCTGTGTTGGAAAGGATAGGAAATAATGGATTTCATTTCAATCAAAAAAATCATATGAAATGCTAGGAAAAGCTTGGAAATTATAAGGATAAAGATGCATTGACTGGAGAGTTTTCCAAGTAGGTATTCTTGGAGATCTTCAGAAACAAGTTAGAGAAAGATCTGTCAGAAATGGCAGTTGATCCTGTCTTGGATATGGGAAAGGACCAGATGACTTTTTGGTATCCTTTCCAGCTTGATGCTTTTGTGTTCTGTGCTTTTTGATACAAAGCCATGGTTTGGGTGTGCGTGCTTTTTCTAGACACTTAAGTTGGTCAGGAAGCAGATATGTAGAGGGAATCTGAATGTGTAGGAAAGAAAAAAAAAAAGATGGCTAGAGAAAGTCTGGGCGGCTTCAGACAAACTAAACAGACTGTTTGAATCCTTAGCAGGGGAGACTCCAGGCAGCTACTCACTGGTTGTGCTCCAGACCTGGGCATATGCCCGAGAGTTGTATGAAAAATGTTCTGTGAGTGGGATTGATGTATCTGCTATTTTGGCTTTGCCTGCATTACATTTACCTGTGTTAAATAAACAAAGAAAGTGCTCTAAGTATTGCTCTAAGATTGAATAATAAGTGGAACATTTCTTCTTTTGTTAGTAGCTTGTGTCCTTGCTTATTAAGTCTCAGGCTGAGCAGCCAAAGGGAGTGTTCAAGACATAAATGCTGGAGGGGATTCCCACTGCTGAAAGCAACCGGCAAGCAGCTTGAAATGTGCTACTTCTATTCCTGGAAGACCATGATGATCAGAAATACAAGCTCTGTGTCCTTTACTCCCTGCCCTCTCTTCTCCTTGCTCCTTCTCCATCCCTTTGAACAGCATTCCAGAAATTCAGAACTCATCCTTAATTGCAAAAGAGTGACCACTAAAACAAAATTGTCCTTTTGGGTTTTGCTAAATAAATTATCAGTGATTGATTTTGGACAAACTCCTCATTTTAATTAACAGTAGTATGAATACTAAGATTTCCCTGCTTCTCTGCCTCTGTCTTTAGATTCAGTTTTTAAATCAATGCACCAAAGCTTCTACTCCTTGGAAAAATCTACCAAATGAGAATACAGGAGAAGTATCAAGTATATCAAGATTCATTTCCCCTTTCAAAACCAAATTCTCTCTTGTCAAAGAGAAAGGACATGCTTATTCAGTGCTCTGAAAAGTAACAACTGCTTACATCAGACCATCCTGTGCCTTTTAACTAATTTCCTTACGAAAGCTTCCTCTGCCTTACTAAAGCCTAATACTTAGACAAAGCCAAGCTTTGTTAGTTCTAGCAAGAAACATGAGTTCCAGTACTAAGGATAACAGGAAAAATTTCCTCTCCCCTTTCCCCATGTCTGTAAGGTTTTTAGCCCTAGCACAGCTGCTAATCACATCTGCTTGCTATCACCCAGCGAGCAAGACACAGTTTTTCAATCTATCCCTGACACCTCCCAAGAAACTAATTGGAGCCAGCGTAGATATTGTAAAGTGCTCCCTTTGCAAAGCAACTGCATGACAGAGAGCTGCTCTCAGGTGGAATGAGCAGGGCTCTGCATTACGTTATAACAACTCGCTTCTGCAATTATTGCCAGATGTTTGCAAAGGTTCAGTCTCGCCCCAGTGTTAACTGCTCCTTCCAAATTTTTTAGAGCACTCAAAGAGTGAAGGTGCAGTTTAGCTAGTGCTGGCAAGAAAGAAAAAGGGAATTAAATAGTCCTTTTTCTTTTGTTCTTTCTGCTAATAGTAACAGGGATGAAACCACTTGGGTGATAGGAAAGTCCACAGTGTTACTGAAACACGTGATAAGAATTTGATTTTCAGGTCTCTTATCTAAACTAGGTACTTCAGCCTCAGTAATGTGAGCTGCACTTCTATTCAGTCAGGTAATTGAAAAGACCTGATATTTCATTGCTGGTGTATGGCATAATTTTGCAAAGGAAGAGCACCTATCTATTCAGATAATATTTATTAATACACAGATAAAGTGGCTCAGATAAAAGCCTGTTGACACCTCTCCCTAATATACTCCTATCTGCAGGCAGCAGAATGAAATGTATTGACCACCTCACCCTGCTTTGGAAACAGCTGCTGGAGGATTTACCTGCAATTACCTACTGAAAATGAAATACAAGATGAGTAGAAATAAGATGTCACTTTGGACTTAGGGCTCCTGTTGCTAGGGAAACCTTAGAGTTAGCATCCTGATTAGGGCAAAAATTGCTGTAACACAGCTGAACCTTTGGCAGCATCCGCATTCAGCAGAGCTGCAGATAGCCTGTTTGTCTGGCCAGGGACAGTGATTGCCCACTGTGGTCTCATGGTTGGCTGAATAGCCCTTTCTGATGGTGCATCACAGAATGTCTTTGGTTGGAAGAGACCTTCAAGATCATGTACTGCAACCTTCAACCCAACACTTTGGCCTCATCCAGACACCAGCTTACAAATATACATAGCAGGGACTGTGCAACTGAATTACACAGATTTCTGAAAATCCTGTGTGTCCCACTTTCCTCTGTATTGGAGAACTCTCTTTGAAGATCTCAGTGCCTACAGCTTCACTTAGGTGACAGACGTGGGCCCAGCACAGCACTCCTGACACTATAAAACATTGAAGAGAGCCCTCACTTGCATAATGGTAAGAGAACAGGTTTCAGGCAAGTCCAAAATCTTCAGAAGACAAGTTAATGCTTTTTATTTGTGGCATTTGAAAGCTGTCAGGGATCAGTCTGTCAGCATAACTGAATTAACTGCCATCAGTGCTTGGCTGGATTCGATGAAATAGATGCTGTTGTGGTTTTGTACTTAGAGATAACTTCTGCTTCAGCTTTATTAGGGGTATGACTTTTTAAAATGCCCCAGTTCTCAAGAACACTGCAAGAGAGACACTGCATCAGATGAGAAAGATGATGGGCCACTCTGTTTTGCAAAGCATTTGTTAGTATAGCACATTACGCATTATTCAGGTAACACAGCTACTGAACTTGAGCTACATTTAAGTCTGGGTATAACTATATAACATTATCTCATATTCAAATGACTAGATTACTTTGTGCCCGCCCTTTGGAAAAGAATCACCGTTCTTACGAGGAGAAACGCAAATGCTGCATGCTCGGATCATGACCAGAAATGTCAAAACCAAACCACTTCATTAGGTCTTTCTTTTTTAACGTTACCTAAGTGCTGACTTCTTAAAATAATCTGGGATTAACATCTTAAATATGCACAGACGTTCCTGCATTCTTCCATCCAAAATTTCAGTACCAAAAGAAACATCATAAATGCCAGGATTGCAGGAGTGTTGAAAAGAAAATTACACTCGGGGCTCAGGAAATACTGCTTGTCTGTATGATTTTGACACTTATTTCGTAGAGATTTGCAAACCTTAGCATTGAAATTGAATGTGTGTTATTAGATGATCTCAGATCCTTTTAGCTGCAGTGACTTAATTACTGCTTCCAGCGGCCCACCACATCTTCCTGTAGTAGATTATACTGTGATGTGTGGCAAAAGGAGAGTGAGCCCATTCCTTGGCCATCACAGGTCACAGCTCAATGAGCCATTACACTGAAATTCTCCCGCAATGTCCCAGGCTGTGAACAGGGAAGTGAAGCTTGGCACTTGCAGTTACAGGAGTGCTGCATTTCTAAAGAGAGAACTTAAATATTTGCCTTTTTGCTCAGGTGGAAAACTCCTTTCTGGTCTCAGTAGTTCTAAGCAAACTGTTGTCTAATTGCTAAATCTGATGAGAGTAGTTTCTTTTATTGTCTTACAACTCTGCTTTATTCATGAACATTTTCTTCTCACATATTTTTTTTTATCTTTGCCTCCCCCCCCCCCATTAGCAGCAGGGAAGACTTTCCATTGGAAAACTGTGTGCATGTATCTATGTGTGTATAATATATATAATTATTTCAGTCTCTGGTAGTATATTTGGCCAGTTCATAGTGGTTTAACAGCAGCAACTTTGCTACTTTTGCACACTAGAACATCTCATGTAAGTAAGGAATCAAAGTATTCTGGTTTGTAATTATTACAGTATATTTTACTCATAGCTGTGTATCTCTTCTGTTCTAAGAATTGAAGGTTCAGTAGTAATAAATTAAGTGAATTTAATTATGTATGGAAACACAGCTGAAGGGTTGCTGTTCCACATATAAGAGGATTTCCTTTGTTCTTTTTCCCATAATTTTTTGCAATGCATTATAAGAAGAGAGTCCAAGGCATAAAAACTTCTCCTTAGCCCAAGCAAGTGAAAACATAAAGTTGTTTTTACTACCTACATATCATACAATAGCACTGAGGTGCTGTTCACCCCATCATTTTGGTGAGTTGACTCCAGCCAGGACCAAACACCCACACAACTGCTCGCTCAGTCCCCTCTTTAATTGGATCTCTCCCCTGCTATTATACTCTGAGAAATTTGCAGTCACTTTTACTCTGAGTGGCCTTCCTGCTGGGCTCCTGCCTATCGCTCCAGTAGGAACTGATCAGCAGAGGGCCTCTCAGATCTGCAGAGTGGTTACAGCAGTCAAGGTCTGCAGTGTTCTTACTGCCTTGTACCGGCACCCAGCCAGAACCTGCGCACTGGCCTCTCCCGCAGGATAGGCAGAAAATAGGAGGAAACCAAGAAGACTCATGAGAGAAGATCCTCTGCTCCTCTGATGGTGCTGGACATGCTGTCCCAGAGAAGAAAAGGAAGACAGGCCACTGCCTTTGAGGACACCATGGCTGAGACAAAGACCCAACTCCGAAATCCAGGAACACTGGAAGCGGAAGGCAACAGATCCATACCAGCATTCCTATAAGTCTACAACAATAAGAAGTTATCAAATTTCTGCTCCTGAGGTGGCCTTAAATGCCAGGCTGCTCATATCAACTGCTGCTATTAGAGTAATTTCCACTGGAAGAACAGTAAGGAAATTCTGAAGTGAAAGAAGAAGTATCTGCAAAATTAGGAAAAGGGAGGAAGGAGACCACAGCAAGGCACAGAGGGAGTGTCTATATCCAGTGACGATAATGCTTCGGTGTGTGTACCTTACTAAGGAGTAATCAAAATAAGAGTGTGATTCCACTAGAGTAGTTTAGAAACAGAATGTTCTGTTTTCTAGATTAAGTTTATGGATTACTAGAACTCCTTAAAAAAAAATGATGAGAGACAGGTGCTGTCTGAATTAAATGAACAACCATTGCACACAGAAGCAGCAACCTTGAGGAAAAACACATCTGAAAATATTCCTCACAAGCATTCATCAGGCTAGAATTTTGCAGTTCTTTTCATGTTCTTTCTGTCCAAAGGATAGCTCCTGGTAATGTCTGTCCTGGTGATGAAGGTAAAAGTAAAATTTATGCTGTGCAACAGAAAGGAAAATGATGTCTTCAGACTACTTTCAGGTTTTTTAGCCTTGCACCAAAGGCAAAACAAAAGCTAAAAGTGAAATCCTGATTCCATTGAAATCGATGAAGAAAATCCATTTAAATCAGTTATTGTAGGATCTTATACCAGAAGGGTATCAAGACACTTGAGAATACAGAATATAGGTGTCAGGAGCCATCCCACCACAGCAATCCTGAGTTTAATATATGAGCTGATACATACGTGGATCACCCTGCTCAGATCCTACTGTGGCTGATCAAATTATTCCAGGTCTAGTAAGTGTAGTATACAAGTGTGAGTGTAACTAAGACACATACAGCAACAATTAATACAAATTAAATAAACTTTTCTAGGTAATGACATTGTGCTATGTCACAGACTACTCCAAAAAGAAAGCAAAGAGAAAGCTTTGGTGAAAAGTTCCACTTGTCCATGGAAAGGCTCTTTCCTTAAAATCTGCTCTTTTTCTAGTAGTCTGTCCTCTAAACAATGGAATTTGAAGCTGAACATCTGTGAAATGAATATTTTCAGTACATGCTAATTCAGAATGTGCTTGAGGCAAAAAAGGTGCAGCAGCTGTGAGCACCACAGGTTCTGGTTGGGTGCCAGTACAAGGCAGTAAGTACGCAGCAGACCTTGACTGCTGTATCCGCTCTGTAGGTCTGAGAGGACTTCTTCTGAACAGTCCTTACTGGGGTGATAGGCAGGAGCACAGCAGGAAGGTCACAGAGTAAAAGTGACTGCAGGTTTCACAGAATATATCGGGGGACAGATACAGTTAAAGAGTGAGAACTAGAAAGTCTAAGAAAGTTAATGATGTTTTATCCAATGGCTTGAAAGGTAAATTGGAAAAGAATAAGTTTAAGAAACATCCACAGAAGCTAAGAATAAGCTTTGACCACTGATTTTCTACTCAGCAGAGGCTGCACCTAGAAAAAAAGTTTGGCCCTGAGTTCCCTGTATAGGTATATATAGATATATACACACATATATATGTGTGTGTATTTATACAACACTTGGGGAAAAATGTTGATACAATTATTCCAGTGTCAAAAGTGCTCAATAATTATGAAATGATTACATATAGTAAATAGGCAGGAACAGGTCAGATCGTATTTTGATGATCCATGCTGTTAGATGTTCTGTGTGGGTTAGGAGGACTGGTATGTGTTATACATAATGCTCTGTAGCCCTCTTTGAAAAGATTACATCAGTTGAAAGGTAGACAAATGCCAGACAAAAGGAAATGCTGTCTTCAGTTCTATATGTATACAGCTAAGTACACTTTGGAGCAGAATTGTAGAACTAGAGGGGAGGGACTGGAGAAAGGCAGGGCTGGGAACAGAAGAAAAAGGAGAAGGGAACAGCGAGGAGGTACCTGCTGAAGATGAACAAGGCCAGCAGGGGTCAACAAGAGAGAGGGAGCAGCCAAGGAGTAGCAGCAGGGAGGTAAGAACAAGTCTGACTTGATTAAAACAAACTGAGGCAGGAGCTGTTCTCACCACTGCAGCAGGAAGCAAAGTGGCACAGGTCACCACTAGCCTGAAGAGCTGGAAAGACTGCTGATCACATCCAGTGCAGGCACGAGCAAGATGTCCTGCAGAGCACATCTCAGCACACAATAAAATGGGACAACTATACCCAAGTCATGATTGTTAGTGCTGCCTGGGTCCTGGAATAAGCCCAGAGCACATTGGAAAGGGAAGAAAGAAACGAGGTACTGCAAATGCCAAGTGTCTATAGTGAATTAAAACTTTCCTGAGAAAGTGAGAGCGAACAGTAGGAGCCAGAGCTCCTTGCTTGTCTCCAGCAGGACAGCACCACCTTGCACCTTTGTCTGCTCTCAGTCCAAGTAGGAGTCCTGAACATGTGAGCTTGAGTAGTACACTCCAATAGTTTTAAGTTCTTTCGGCCTTGTTCCTGGTTCCTTGGGGATGGAGGGAGGGTGCTTTACCTTTCCAGCTCCCTATATGTGTGATTGTTTATCATCACAATGCTATGTGAGCATAAGAAAGTTGTGGTGAGATGCTGAAAATGGCCTGAAAGCCTACCACATATCACAAGGCCTGGTCTCTTCCATGTTTACTCCCAACCCTGTGGCTTCATCTCCCATGTCAGGGCTACCTGTGAGGACCACCCACTTCTGCAGAGAACCAGGTGCACAGGAGCTCTTTCTGCCATGCTTCTGGAAAGATCCTGGTGCAGAGGCTGCAGTTCTGCTGTTAACTGCCTTATAGTTCAGTGTCCCCACTGACAGTGGCCACCCATCTCCACTGCCTGTAAGAGGATTCAACTGCAGGAGTTAATGTGAGAGTAAAGAGATGCTGTGATGGAGTTGCTGAAAACAGTACCCTTTTCCTGGGCTAAAAAGCACCAGGTGCAGTGGAGGGGAGGTATGCTGGGGATCTGACCCTTCAAGATGTACATACCCACAGTAGTATGTATTTTCTCTCTCTCAACACTCTTCAGGCCACATCCACCAACTAGTTTAGGCTGCTGCTTTCTTACAATAAGTAGTTTTAGGACTAACAGAGGGAAGGAGGGAGAACACCTTCTCTTGACCAACTTAAAACCAGTCCTACAAAAACCTGAGTAAAGTGGATGAATATGCATATGCCAGGTTGAATATGTGGTTTGTCAGCTATTTGCCTACATGTATTTAACACCCACAGATGGCCTAAGGCAGCAGCCATAGACATTCTTCCACTTGCTTTTTGAAGAGATCTTACAGAAACCCCAAAGGAGTTAAATTACTGCCATTATGATGCTATGAATGACTGATAGTAGGATATTACTCTCCAAGTGTTGGTTGGCTCAATGTAAGCAAAAGCACAGCTAGTGCATAACAGCTTGGGACTAATTCTGCTAGATCTCAGTGACAGCCTTCAGGAGCTCAGGAAAGTTGGCTTGTGTTTGTTACCGAGTCTTTTTCTTCTCTTTTCTTCTCTGTTATGTGCCTCAAAGAGTGACATAAGCTGTGTCTTGGGGCTATCTATGGTGTTTGATTACCTGTAGGTAGGTGTGGATAACTGACAAATTAAGGAAGAAAATTCTTTCTGATTCCTCCATCTTCGTGCCCCACCTGTTTAAACTAGTTGGCCAATGAGTTTAATTTGGATTTGGCTATTCAACAGTAGTAGCACGAGTATTTGTAAGCTGAAACATCCTCTGATTTTTTAGCTTCTTAGCAGAAGAAAAGATATTTATTTCTAGGACACCGTGTTCTGCTATTTTAAAAAGAAGCCAGCTTACCCTGACCACAGCCCACTTTAGGACACGGCATATATTTGCATGACTATGAGAGGGATCTATTCACTTATAGATCAGGGGATCATTTGGGGAGCTGACAATCATCAAGAGTCTCGTGTTTCTGTCTCACAGACTCCTTTTCAAACATCTGAGTATAGATGGGTGCTGACTACTTGGCTATCTTGATAACACTGTTTCCTATAGAACATCCAGTATCGTGATAATTTGATGTCCACCGTCAACGACGGTGCCCTTTTCTTTTGGGTACAAAGGGGTTTCCTTTTATTAAGTAGCAAGCTGATGTGCACGCTGAGAAAAGAGAGGGAAATAGTGAGGTGAAACTGTACTTATTTACAAGTTTTGTTCTGAAAACTATATGTAACTAAAGGTAAGACATGGAAAAATTGCAAAGTAATAGGCAAGAACATCAGATTAATGACTTTCAGATGGAAGAGTTTAGGGGCAGGATCTTATTGAAGCAGGTGATGGAGGGAAATGGGGATGATGCGGCACCACAGACCATGGGGAGCTCTGAGTTCTGCTGCGTGCCATGGTGGGGAGAACCAGCCATCTATTTTGGCAGACCCTAAAGACCAGCACAGGCATGAGCTGCTCCTGTTGATTAAAATGAAATATGGTCTTCATGTCAGTATTTCAGAGGAAATTTCAAAAGCATTCTAGGAACTACCACAACAATGAGCTGTTCCTATTTCAGTAAATAACACAATTACTCTGTCATTGGGGAAAAGACCTGATATTTTATAGGACTCTTAATGGCATGGCACAGACTGGAGCAAAGCCTTTTTGAGTTCCTAGGAACTGCCCGTTTTTAATGGAACAGTTAGTTGAGAAACCGCTATTATAAATTAAATCACTTAAAAAAAAAAACCTTTTCCTTTCAAAAGTTTTGCATGCTGCACTCTGACATTAGACCTCATCAACTAAGATGACAGTCTGAATGGTGACTTTTCTTCATCTCAGCCTCTTAATAAAGTGACAATTTGTCCTCATAATCAGCTGCAGTATTTAGGGGAAATCACTCGGTACTGTATATTTTAATGCTTTTTTGGCCTAGTTTTGACTTCCCTAGTAAAATGAAATTGGATTTACATACTGGTTGGGTTGGGTTTGTTTCTTTAACTAAAACCTTTTCAACTCCTGACATTCCAATGTGCCAACTTTTAACCCAGGAAGATGCTGAAACATCTGCAGAAACCCAAATGTTAGCCAGACTGAACTCTCCCTGTACAAGGCAAATGAGCATTCTGTAAATACAGACCCTGTTCATTCATTTCCAGATTCAGATTTCACTCTTTTTTACACTAGAAATAATTTTAAGAAAATTTCCCTTACCTCTGCACAATCACAAGCCTTGCCCTGGGGCCTGAAGAAACAGAACTAAAATGCACAAGCAAGTGCAATAGTTAAGGGCAGATGAAATGACTTGCAGATACAAAGGTTGGGGACCAATCTCTTCCAAGGTCCTTGTTGACATCCTGCAAGTCAGTGTCCTTTTCTTCCTTCCATGGGTCTCTCACGGAGCATCACAAGTGGAAATCATGCCCAGAAATCCTGTTACGCATCTGCTTTTCATTCTGCTTCTTTCATCAAGGCCAGCTGGAGACCTTTGACTCAATCTTCTGTTAATGAAACTGCTCTAAAATGCTTGGTTTATACTTTTAAATCCAGGTTCTTGCCTGTTCTCAGGCACTTCCCAGATCATCTTTAAGCTCTCTATAAATATTGAGTTATGTAACCCCAGTTATGGCCACCTGTCCCTTTATGTGTACAGAGGAGGCAGGTTCTACAGCTAAGATGTGACAACAAATGCAAAGACCTAAATATAATTGCAGTATCATCACCCTTAGTTAATTAAACATCTGGAGTAATTAAAAAGGGGTAATGTAACAGGTTAGGAGCACACGTTGGCTTTATTGTGTACAGCTATTACACTTATATCTTGACTTAATTTTTGATGAGTTCTGTATTTTGGGGGCATACCACAAAATCAAATGTCAGGGCTGCTGTTTGTAAAATTGGTTGAGTGGGCGTTATTATCTTTATTATCAATATTATCTGTATCTTCTGTATCACCTCCTTCTTCTACATCATCTATGTCTGTAACATGGGTATTATCAAAGTGAATAAGGCTATGAAAGTTAGCACATAGATTTTAGCACTGTAAGCATGTGTTTTGTTAGCACAGAGGTCTTCTCTTTTTTTAACTAAAGGTCCTTAGGGAATAACTCTGGTGTTCAGTTTGCAAGACACACTCCCCCAGGGTCCATCAGCCAGCATGCAGAACCCAGGAAACTCTGCCCACAGCAAAATGCCACAGCTTCAGAAACAGCTGCAGAGCTCTGCAACACATTTCCTGGCTCTCCTGCCCAGCAGCTCCCCAGTCTCTCCCATTTTGGATGACAAGTACCAAATGGAGCATGCAGAATAGAGAAGCCGGGTCTTTGCTGTGCATCTAATCTCCAGATGGGACCTTCCAGCCTGCTTCCTGGAAATACTTTCAGGAAGTGAGAGGCTGAAAGAACCAGAGATGCAACCATGTATCAAGGCTTGAGGATGAGTCATGGAGACAAAGTTGGTTTAGTGGCAGTGCTGTTTCTTCATCTTCTGATACTGTTCTTTAACCGTTAGAAAGATAGAAGAATGAGGGTCGCCATGTGCTTATTTGATGTTGGCTTCATCCTGAAGCTTTGCTGCTGTACTTTGAAAAAAACCTCATCTTGCCAGCAGAAGTAGAGATGAAGGTGCTGCAGCCTGTAGCAAGTGCTGCCTCATTTCCCGAGTCAGCTTCTCTGGGCTGCTGCTGGATTTCCACCTGAGGAGCTCTGAGGTCCAGCATTATTACTGGTAGCATTGGCTTGGTGGAGTACACAGGGATATTATTATATCCTGAATGACATGACAACATGACTCACAGAATCATGTAATAGTTTGGGTCGGAAGGGACCTTTAAAGGTCATCTACTCCAACCCTCCTGCAATGAGCAGGGACAAGGGACATGTTCTACTATAACAGGCTGCTGAGAGCCCCATCCAACCTGACCGTGAGTGTTTCCAGGGATGAGGTATCTACCACCTCTCTGGATCACCTGTTGTAGTATTTCACCACCCTCATCACAAAAAGATTCTTCCCTAATATCTAGTGTGACTAAGGCAGTGACTGACAGATCGCGCACACTATACATTAACTGCTGGCAGACACTGTTATCATCTTCAGACTCCGTTTAAATGTTTTTGCTCTGAGATATCCACACAAAGCTTTGCCTGTGCCTCTGTCCTGCTGCACTGCTCCATGCAGGAGAAAAGAAACTGGGATAAAGATATCATTTACCTCACCAAAACTGTGTGCTTTCTGAGATGCTCCAGAGAAGTTGGACATCGATTAGCTGGGAGTAGGCAGCTAGAAAGCTTCAGAGATCTGTTAATGGAATATCAATACTGCAAAGCTTGCAGGCTGAAAACTCAGGATATCCACTCTAAGGATGCTGTGGGGTTATTCTACTTTCTTTTGAAACCCCATTTTGTTTTGGTCATCTGGATTACTATTATTTTTTAACTCCCACATTGTCCTTTCCTGGAGGGGAAAATTTTCAGTAAAATCCACCAGAAACACTGAAGAGATTCTCTGATACCTCATGAAGGGCTGAGAGGTGTTTTCCCTGTTTGTAGATTGTCCATTAACACTGCTGGGATCAGGTTGTTTCATATCACCTCTGCCTCCACTCCTACAAAATTCCATCCTCTCTACTACCTTTAGACTAGCAAGCCAGGGTGGCAGAAGAAAGTGCAATAGGCATGGGGCAGATCTTCCTTCTCGTTGTTACCACTGCTGGTCTCCGGGAGCTGCACAGGAACAGGTAGGACCTTCCACTTTGACATCACATCTAGCATCCTTCTGCCTTCTATAATACTGAGACCTGATAGAAGTTGGAGCAGCACTGTCTTGCTTGATGGTGACTAATAGCAGCATCTAGTGGTTCAAGCATTGTTTCAAAGATTTTGGTCTGAAATCTTCAGACATGAGGAATTTGTTTACACATTACAGTGAATTTCACCAAAGTCGTAACACTTGTGAAAGTATGCCAGTTGGCAGCCTTGATACACAGAGAGGTTTTACAGCTGGGCGAGCAGTTTGGATGCACCATGTCTTGTGTGCAGGCCTGATGGCCTCCATGGAATGACCTGAGATCAAATTGATAGGGAGCATCTGAATACTGAGATGTGAAGAACCAAAAAAAGAAAGAAGCTAAACTATACGGCAGTGAAGCAGAGCATGTGGTAGCCATGCTTGTAGAACCAGACTGATGAGTAGCTTCCTTCAGTGCCACCTGCCCATCAGTTGCAGGCTTGCCTGGGAACGGAGCCGCTGCATGGAGGTCATTGGCTGTACACGTACCTGGTGAGCATCTCTGTTCAGTGTGCAGACTCAGCAGATAAACCCACAAACCAGCCGCCTGCCTGGTCAGAAAGATAAATACCAAAACCAAATGGTGTTTTCCACACAGGCCGCCTAGCAAATGTTGTCATGTGTTTTGGGAAGGAGCCGGAATATCAGACTCTAATACATTGTATCAAAGTGGACTTTCTGCTCCTGTCTTTCAAGATAATTGCTGGTACTTAAGAGATGTTTTTTGCATTTCCCTGCACCTAAGAAACTGTTGTGTGTTAATTCTGTGCCTTGGCTTCTCCTGGGGAAAACTGCAGAAAGGGAGGGCCGCATTTCTTCCTTATATTCTTCCAGTAACACAGCCAATATGTTCTGCAGCCGTTTCTTGAGAACATTACTGGTTTGGAGAGAGGGCAGTTTCTGCCTGCTGTTTACATTTATCTCTGTTCAAGGAGTGGCAAAATTAAGAATTTTACATAAACAGCCAACAGCTTGGGAGGTTCTGGTGCCTGCCACCACTCTGCTGAAAGTGGAGATCTTGCAAATTGAATGACTCGAATACTAAGCCCTGTCTGTTTACTGTAAACAAGGATCAGTGTGGTTTGACAGATAATTAATCTCCTGATAAGCCTATTTACCTGCCACCCACCCCCCTCCCCTACTATCTAATTTCTGTCTCTACCCTATTGAGTCCACACACATATTTAAAGGATTTATGCTTGTTTTCCATGCATAGCTGTTTCCAGTCAGCAATGGGTTGTAATCCTTGCTTTTTACTTACTCTGACTAGGCTTGCATATGTGCATATCTGGCTTCCTTGAGTTTAATCTGCAATTTTTCCCCAGTACAGAATAGTTTGGCCCTCT
The DNA here is from genome assembly GCA_033439905.1 of Ceryle rudis. Classification (NCBI taxonomy): domain Eukaryota; kingdom Metazoa; phylum Chordata; class Aves; order Coraciiformes; family Cerylidae; genus Ceryle; species Ceryle rudis. Next base: position 56,925 of record JAAGNO010028305.1, on the reverse strand, counting down.
GAACCAGAAGGATGAAGCATTTGCTGCTCCAAGTATGTGGGCTTAAGTGTAACTGTTTTAGATGGGGCTTCTCACCTGGCAGTGAGTTACTGTAGTAACAGGGTCTGTGTAATTGCCAGTGTGATTCAGGACTTCATCTGAACACGCCTCTTCAAGCAGACTCATAACCCCTTTTCTCCTATTGGTAAGCTGCCTGATGCTTGAGTTGTTTGTGTTTTTTCATCTGAACAAAATATTTGCCATGCCAAAATACTCTGGGGGTGCCTGACCCTGAATGGGTCCTGCCCTCCTTCAAAACTTGCTTTTCCCAGCTGCCAGGTTGCCCCAGGACAGGGAGTAAGGCTCTTTTCCCAGAATGGAGTGGCTCAAAATGACTAGAAACAGTGCAAAGGGGAGACGACCAATTTAGTCTAATTCTGCCTTTGAGACATAGCCACGGGATAAAGGCAGAGTATGAACTGGTCACAGAAGCTGCCTGCATGTGAAGGGAGTATGTAGCTTTTGTGACATTTTCCAGTGCAACACAATAAGGGAGCGCAGTGGACGAGTTTTACACAGAAGTCATCCCTGACAAAGTGCAGCAGTTCATGAACGCTGGATTAACAGATACAAACCTGTGTTGCATCACGTTATCAGATTTGTCTCTCAGTGCTCAGCTCCTTGCCTTGGTTGCAGCTTCTGTAAATTACCTGGGAGCTTTTGAAGGCATAAGTGCCTTTCTCTGTTCTGCCCGTAACAATGTTAAGGCTGAAATGACTTTCTTAAAGGTTTAAAAATGATATTGTGGTGCCTGCTTCAAATCTGGCTGAAGTTAATAGGAACTGGCTTAAGTGAGTTTCAGTCAGGGTCTGGGGATTTCAAAAAAGTTGCTCAAAATTACCTGTATTTATTATGTCATTGTGTGGTTGTCTGAGCTGTAGCAGCTGGGGGTCCCCTCGCCAAGGCAGTTTCCGAAACAGTAGTTACTGCCACCACTGCTCCCCAGGCAGGGAAGCAGGGCATGGAAACCACCGCTACAGCAACAGTCGAAGTTCTGACACCACCAGCCAGCTCAGCTCTTCCAGCACAAGGTGTGAATTCTGCAATCACACAACCTCACCAGGCAGCAGCAGAGACCTCAGCCCCATTCCTCTTTTTCCTCTCTATGAGCAGCCAGGTGGCATTAACCTGTCCCTGGCTCTGAGTTGCCCCAGGCAACTTCTCGCTCTGCTCTGGATGGTGTTTGTATCTATGCACATCCACAATCTCATTGCTGGTCCTGCAACAAGTGTCTCAAACACCATCCTCCACATCCTTGGCCCCCTCCTCAGCCAATGGGATTGAGATGAATGCTCTTTAGGAGCAGGGGTATTATGGTCTGGTGCCTTCCAAGTTATTGCTTTGCTAGAAGATCCCAGTAGAGGATCAGCTCTCTCCTGGGCTGGTTGCCAGACGTACATATAGCACTGATATTGTCTCTGCCCTCAGGATGCTCACTGTCAAAAATTTATACCAGGGCTACTTAATACACTTTTACTATTTTCTGTTGGGTAATTTTACAATTATGATTTTATGACTAGGAAGGGCACGTGGCATTTTCTGCTTTGCCAGGCTAGTCTTTCACATCATACTGCCTTCAGAGGGGGAAACTTTAGCCTTTGCCTGAACCATGGGGAGAATAATCAAGAAAGCAAATAATCTGGGGGAATGTGGAGAGATCTGGAAGGTATCTATACTCTGAGTAGGGTATATTAGCCAAAAAAGTAGCAGTTACCAGAGGTAAAGCTCATAAGTTTTTATGGTGGTTTTCTGACAGAACTCCATGCCTTCTGGAGCTTGTCCAATTTGCAAGAGGTGAAGGAGCATGTAAGAACCGCAGTGACTGCTTTTGCATAACTTAGTGCTCATGTTGGTCTCTGTTCACCTCTTTAATCTGTCAACCTCTGGTGGTTGCTGACAACACGTTTACTTCAGAACGCTGTAATACCTACACCTCCTTCCAATTCTTGAGTTTCTAATGTGCTGAAGTGATTTTTGGGCTCTTATTTGTGGAAATGTCAGGTAAAGGAAAAATACCCCACACATTAAAGCTGTAGTTGACCCTTTGAGACTGACTCCTTGCCATCTTCTCCTTCAAAGAGGTGCTCTCCAACATAAGCATGCTCAGGAGGAGGGAGGGAGCAGCAGATCCAATCATTAAGCCTCATATTCAGTATGAGAGAATTGTTCCTGCCAGAATGTGAAACAATTCCTGTACTGCTGCCAAAACAATTGCTTGATGTGTGCTCCCTAATAGCTCATAATGAACCACAAACAAGCATTTAAAGTAAGGATAAGGACACACATGCTTATAATGTTCATAGACTGAACATTCAGAGAATTGAACAAAGAGCCAAAGAATAGCTCAGCTAAAGAGGGATGCAGTGTGCTCTTCAGCACTTTGCTAATTAAAACAATGGGTCTCTGAATTACAGTATTTCCCCTTTTTGGGGATATTTAAACACCCAGATTCTTCCCAAAAGATGTTCCCCCAATCAGAGATTTTGAAGACAAACAGAGCCCCGATCCTGAAAAGAGATGCACGTGGATGGTGTCCTCCCTCCCTGAATTCAGTGAAGATTTGTGCAGGAAAAGCACTCAGCCAAGCCATTTGCTTGGGATCACATAAGCCCTAGAGTAATGTGGACTGTGTAGATTGTGCTATAGAATGAGCAGCATCTGTTTAATACACTCGCACAGATAGCCTGCTTCAAACCTGCTGTAGTCTGGGTGCAGCTCCCATTGACTTGGGTGGCCTACAGTTTCTGTCCTCCCTTTTTTATTTCTTTAATCGCTTCTTCAATGTTTTCAAAATAAGCGCTTTTATTCCTGTAATAAACCAGATTTTAAAAGGAAAATTAGTGAATACTGAAAGCACTTGCCTAATGCTTTCCATCCACATATCTCAATCATATGAAGAACTGAGTACGTTGGATTTATATCCACTTTTTACCACTGGGATAATAGAAGCACACAATGTCCAGATGACTCACCCAAGGTCAGAGCAAGTCAATGGCTTAGAAAGAAATTCAAGTCTCCTTAATTTAGCAGGTCTTATCCACAAGAGAATGTTGCCTTTTGAAAGGAGCAAAAAAAAGGTTTTATTCATTTATGGGAAGGAAAAATACAAGCATCCCTGAGGATGACAGTAAATGATTAGTCCAAACTTCATAGAAGGTTTTTATGCTCTACAATTTGCTATATCCAGCAACATTCAACAGTTACAGCATTAAATAATAGAGAGAAATTAAAAGTTATAAGCAAAGGGAGGGGGGGGGAAGTAGTTTTTTAATAAGATGTGGGAAGGAAGCAGGAATCAGTGAGGCAGGAAGCTGCGGGCAAAAGTATTCCAAGGGACTGGAAGTGTGACGTCTCTTGCACCAAGATGGTGAGTGTATATTAGTCTATTTATAGCAACTACAGCTACCCAGATTGAAAGGTATACAGTGTGTATACATACATATGGAGGGAGCAACATGATAAAATACAGCTTTAGGCTGAGCTTGAGATAGCTTCCTGTTGCCTTAATTCACAGAAATAGTTCCAGCACTGTTGTTGGTACTGTCCGTGGGACTGAAAAGAGAAAAGTTTCTGGGGCCCAGGCCAGCTTTTAGCTTAGCCAAATGCTAGACAGCTGGAACATATTTTTAAATGTAGGGGTTTTTCTGTCTACTATTTCCAATGGCATTCTCAATGAGAGTCTATTTTGTTTCTTGTCTTACTTTAAAAACTTCAGGCCTCAGCAAAAGCAACAAAGTGTTAGAGGAGAATAGGAACTGCTGGAAGAAGGAAACCTGTGGTGGTTGGTGCACAGTCTGAGACCCAGAGTAGTCTACCCTTCCTGAATCCAGTAGCCCCATTTGTCCTACTCTTGCTTTTCTTCGTGCACTGCACACCAGTGACAGGGCAGGTCCATGGCCTTGTTCTCTGTATGTTCCCATAGCATAAAATGAAGCGTGACTGCAAGCGCTACTCCTGTGCACAGCCACCAATGCTGTGTGCACGTACGGGTGCAGTGTTCAGAGTGCATCCCAGGATACAGCAGCTGTAGAAGTGTGTGAATGGAGGATTAACTTATATCAGGTGTAGGACTCTAACGAGAAACCTGTATGGAAAGAAATTGTTATGTGGAGTCAAACCCAGAGGACACAAAATTCTCACTGAACTGGTGAAAACCAGCTTTTTAGGAAGGGCTTTGTACTCAAGGGAGTTAGGTTCAATTTTTGAACAGTTCAGCCCCAGATTTCTTTGATTCTGAGCCTGTTAGACAAATACATCATAACACAGGTACAGACAAAGCAAAGCCCATGAAAATTATCTCAATTTTTCCTATACAAGGCATCTTCAATACCAACATTTCTCAGAAACCAGTAGCTGCTTCAGGCAGCCACAGAAACTCCAGATGAGCTCCTCTCTCCGATCAGTTTCCTAGCGATGAGAGGGCTATAAATTGGTGTAAGAGCATTGGGAATTTCCCCCAAGAGCCATATGTTTCTTTATTACTAATACTAGGTAGTATTTAATTCACTTTGGTATTAGGAATTGCTCTGAGGCCTGAGCTGCTTGCCCCCGTGTTAATAGAAGGTTTCCCATTGCCTTCAGTGGATGTACAGCTGAGCCCAGTGCACAAACAGCCAAGGTGTGTATTTCACTGCAGAGACTGTAATTCCTCCTCTGTGCTTATGATGCCTTCATGACAAAATTCAGAAGGAGGTTGTATACAGTATCATTTGGGCATGCGTCTCTGTAGGCACATGGGAAAAAAACCACTAATGGAGTCATATCCTGGCATCACTGACCACTTTCCCCCTTAAAAAAAATAAACTAATAGCATTTTCAGTACATTTCCAACCACTTTTGACCCTGCTGATCCCAGAGGGAAAAGAGCTATGGAGAACTCTGCCATTTCGAGGAAGGGCTGTTTCTGAACTGTACCAGTACATGTAGAGGAAGGGTTACCAGGACAGAAGATGCAGTTGCATTTTAGGGAGGTTTCCTTGCTAATGCATGAAGGCAATTATAAATAATCAAAATGGTTTGGGAATTCCACACTAATCTAAGATCACGGTTGGACATTTTTGTAAAGACACGTGGCATGTTGTTGCACTGAGATTGTGCTGTAGATATTTTCTTGTTCCTTGGACCTCACTTAAAACATTACACATGTTAGGAAAGCACAGTCAGAATAGCTCCACCATATAAAGATGTTTTCTATATAAAAAGGTTGGCATCTGAAAAGGTCAAATTAAGTGAAATATAACCATTGTATTTTTTCTATTCAGAAGTTCCGTATTTGGGTTTACATGCCCTAGAAGGTTGGCAAATGTAATTTATTGTCCTGTTTCACTTAAACATTTAAACATGTTTATACTTATGAGTCCTTACAGGGATGACAAGCTGAGGCAGGGCGGGAGACTATGGTTCTGATGGGTTTTTTAACGTGCCAAATTTTGGATTAAATGCTGTTTTGCTTCAGAAAAGGGACAATAACTAATCAGTTATATTGAGAGGGAATATCTAATAGGCATTAAAATAATAGATTAATCCCACCCAGATTTAAAACTTGCTGCTTCTGAAGTATGATGGAGCTTGACAAAGAGGTCTAAAGCAGCTATAATTTCTAATTCTCCTTGCAATGCTTTCAACACAGGCATTTATCTTCCTTCTAAGATGTTGACTTTTGTACAGTTGAGTCTCATATGGATGGCACAAAGAATTCAGAAAAGACTGAACTGGGCTGTTAATTCATCACTAGAATGAAAAAATATGGCTTTTGCAGAAGGAAAATATGTTGACAGCATAGCTGCAGAAGTTTCCTAAAGTAAAGACTAAAAGAGTCACATATTTACTTGTACCTGAATACAACATGAGACCCAAGAAATTATTTTTTTCCTATTAGGTTCTTGAATACTGAGCAAAATGTTTCAGGAGCTCAGTGAACCTTCATGAGCTATGAATTAAGACTTAGAATTATTTATACTTGCTCTAACCGCAGCAGTCCCCAATACAGCAGCCACATCCAACATCAAATTAAAATCTTTGCTGGTACACTGTTCCAGAAGCCATTCAGTTCTTCACAGTGTGGATGAGTGCTCAGGGATGGAGAAGTACCAGAGTCTAACCCCTGTGAGCCTCCTGGTCCTTCTGTGCCATTGTATGGTAGCAACGTGACCCTGCAGTATCATCACGGTGATGAGACTGCAGAGTCTTCCCCATGACACTTCCACCACTGAGTATCTCCAGCGAGTCTCAGGGACTTGGGCTGCATGCCATAGGGTACAGGTTTACTAGATAGAGCTCAAAGACAGCTGGAAAGATGTAATGGAGGTGTCTGTGGGGAAAGTCCCTCATCAAGCTTTCAAATGAACTAATGAAAAAAGCCCATTTGTCCTGGCATGGATAAGTAACATGAAAAAATAGGGAAAAAAATAGCAAGGATAAAATATGTTTCATGAGGGATGGATGTTACCAGGGCAGTCCCACAGATCTGTACTGGGATCTGTACCTTTCAGAGTTGTCAAAGATAATCTGGATAAGAAGGTTAAAAGTAAGTCAAGGAAGTTTACAGAAGACACAGAAATATTTGGGATGGTGAAATGTGCAATTGACTGCAAACAGCTATGGAAGGAGCTCACAATACCAAGTGATGAGGCAATAAAATCACAGATGAAATTCAATGAAAATCACAAATGAAATGTCAATAAATGCAAGTAAGGCACATGAAGGAGAAAAAACAACTATCTATATGACTATACACACAGTGATGAACTCTAAATTAGCTATTAGCTAGGGGAATTAGCTATTACCAACCTAGCAAGAGATGTGGGAGTCGTAACAGAGAGTGCTTAGAAAAGTCAGCTCTGTAGCACTGAAATGGCAAATTGCACATTGGGAATTATTAGGGAAGGAACTGAAAATAAACGAGCTAGCATCCTTGCAACATTCTATATCTGCATGGTGTGTCTGCATCTTGAGTACTACTGGGGAATTTAGTTACCTCTTTGGAAAAGGATATGCTAACATTATGAAAGATACTGAGAAGAATCACAGAGCAAAGAGGGAGAGTAAGTAGGTCAGAACATCTCTATGTGGCAAAAGAGAAGATGGAACAGATATATGACAAAGCAAACAGTAGGAATGTGTCTCTCTAATTGGAGCAGGAGAGGCAAGTAATAAATACCTCATAGGGGCTGACAGGAACTCTAGAAAAACTCTGTATAATAACCTCTGTCTTTCTCCACCTCTCTTCTCCACAGTACTTTTTTTTTTCCCCTTTGTGGCAGCTGTTTGTGATAGAACATTTGCCTTGTTGCACTGTGGAGAGAAGGAAGCAAAACCAAAGGATCCAGCTCAGGCTGGTGTTTGCTGAGTAAGCAGAGAGCTGAAGACCTGCCTCTCACCAGAGGCCAGGCTAGGGCAAGGCAGCTGCAGCTCTGGGCTGCCAGGAGCCAGGGTGCTAAGGGTGCTGTGGGATTGAAGTTATGCTTCTCCTTGCAGTGTAAAGAGCAAGTAGGAAGTAGAGATTCTGGTCTCAAGAGGAGTTCAGATGTTTTTGGAGAGTCTCCTTAGAAGCTTTTGTGGCAACCTGAGCAATGAGGAGATATTTCTGAAAGCTGTTAGAAGCCAGGACTGGCTTTGATGGGGACTGGCATAAATCCTTCATGAGGGGACAGAAAGTTACACTTCAGAGAAGGAGGGAAGGAGCTGACGAGTGAGCTTTATTTGGGAAAGGTGAAAGAGTGAAGTTACATAGGCATATATGATGCCAAAAAATAAGGGCAAAGAAGAAAAATGGAATAAATTGTCAAGTCTGAACACTCAGACAGTCTAATTATGATGTAGAAAATCATGGATGGTACAAAGGCGGCAAACAAGGAATGATTATTCAATATTTCCTGCAAAACACCCTGAATAATGATTAAAAGGCAGACTTAAAGCAAACTTATAGAAATACTTTTTAACCCACAAGACATAATGATACTGTGGAAATCACTATGAGGTGTTGTGGAGGCCAGTGGGGTTCCAAGAGGAGCAAACAAAGAGGCAATGACTGACCTGAAAAAGATTATGTTGTCAGTTCATCATTTCCATTAGCACCACATATACCTTCCTTTGCTTTCAAAGTAGAAGTCACTAAGGACCACCTTGGAGCCCAGTGTGTCTATCAATGTGCATTAACTTCCTCACGTGGAAGACAGCCAAGTGTGAGTGGGTATGTTTGTACATCAAAAAGCAGAAAAAAAGGCAATGTCTGTACACTATAAATTAGCCCATTTTGGTTTCTTCTACAGAAAGCTGTAGGAACGCCTAATGTAGCTCTTCAAGTATGTTTAATGGAAAAAGTACTGCTTTGTGTGGAACCTCTCCATTCTGACCTTTGAACTGGGTTTCTTCCTCTAAAGTACATGCCAACTTTGATGCTGACACCAAGGACAACAAAATTAGGCCATTACACGGCGGCCTAGGAAGTATTTAATTTGAACCTGAGCATGGCTTAGTGGAAAGTGAAAGGCAAATCTCTTCTTAGGATCAATAAGACTCTCACTTGGCTGTTTTTCTTAAGGGAAGATTAGAACAGGTTTGGCCACCAAACTGCTACTATACTTTCTGTTGAAACATTAAAGGGGTTTAAAAAAACCCAACAACTGAAGCTGCCTACATTCAGATTGTTCTAGCCCTCTGTCTGTCTTACCAGTTAAAGAAAACCACACTGAACTTCTTGTTTTGCTTTGCTAATTTGAAGAATTCTATGCTTTTTTTTCTCCACATTTTTATGTCTATGGTGTTTCTCCATAGACAACATGGGATATTTAGATATAGAGATAGGTAGATTCATATCTAGATAGATTCATAGCTAGATGCCCACATAGACAGATATATCAATTCCTCTATCTTGCAAAGAACTTCACAAATAAACCAAATGCTATAACGTGTGCCTGGGCATCACCATGTAAGTTCATTCAGGGCATCTATCCTTACAGGAGCCTGACTACTGTGTCAATGTAATGAAAAAGATGATGCTAAACTAACCAACCTAAAGCTAGTTCAGCTTCTCTATGTGGACAAACCCAGACTTGGTCATGTGTGTTGCATACTTGGGCTCACAGAGTCCTTTTTCTTTTGGTCTTTAATCTGTCAAACAACTAGCAAGCACAGGCTAAGACAATATGTTAGGCAGAAGCTCTTTTAGATGTATGCCTATATATGTTTGCCTGAGTGACAGCAGCTGTCAGAATCACCTCCTTGTAAATATATATCAAATTTTAGGGAAAAACTGCCTTTTTGTAGAGAATAATGACATGGCTGTACTTTTCTAGTAGCTGAAATCACTGATTTGACTCAATTAGCCCATTAGGATGAGAGGGAAAAATTCTTTTTCCTTGGTGGTGCAGAACTCATGTATTTACAAGGACAGTCTTCTTGAAAGAGCATGTAGTATCTATACATTTGCTTCTGCAAGGCAAGAGAAGCTTGATTCATTTCTGCAATGTATCTGTGACTTGTTTCCTCTTGAAATTCTTAAAAATAGACTCGTAAACTAATGCTATGTAAACCAGAAACAGAATATATAGTTAATGTCAAGATACACTCTTGCTGTATCAACATAACTTTCATGTTAATCCACAGTTAATCTGGATGTGTATTCACTGTTGCTTGGATGGAATTTGCTTCCGTTGCACAAAGCCTTTCCTTTTCTCTCTCTGTCCCTCCCTCCCTTTTCTCATAATTGTGTGATTATAAAGTTGGAAGAATACTACAATAAAAGAGCCTCAGACCGAGATTCTGCTCCAAAGATGGATTGCAGCAATACTCCAGGAGACCAAGCTGCCAATATCTGTGTAGGAGGACTTGGTGATAGGCCATATTACTCAAAACATGATATGAGGGAGGAAGAGCCAAAGCATAGATCCTCTACTGTTGGAGGGTGCAGCTAAGCAGACAACCAGTGACTGGAAAGCTGCTCTGCTTGCCCTCTGCCAGGCAGCAGTAGGAAAGCTACTGAAAATGCAAACGCTCTCTTGATTTTTTTTCCTAGCGGGAAGATATTCCACAAAAGGGTAAGGTTTGCACCTGCTTTAACATAGGTTGTTAGAAATGTGAATGATTCACATGAATTCTCTTGTGTCAGATAACTCGGAGACCATGGCGAAAAAGCCACAATATGCAACACCTTTTTGTGAACTACAGGAAAAGTACATATGGGTTGGCTCCACCAATACTCTGATTCAGTTAAACACTTTCTCCCACCTGCAAAAAAGCCACAGATAAATCTAGAGAATATATGCTATTTATGAAGCTCTTTCTTCCTATAAAAAGCAGATGGATCATATAAAGTTATTGCAGTTTTGCTCCTAAAAGCAGTGTGACCCATTAAGGATGTTAGAATAGTTAGGAGAGAGTATCTGGCTCTGGAATGTGCCCAGGAGACAGGGATTTAATTGCCCTGCATCCTAGATTTCCTGAATGTTTTCTTGCTACGACTGCTCCTCAGTTCTTTCCCCATAAAGTCAATGTAACACTCTCCTACCTTCTGGGATGTTGGCAAGGGTAAAGATATTAAACGTGTTAGGTGCTATGGCACAGAAAAAGAATTTTTAAAAGTGTCTAAGATGGATAGTCTGTTCTTCACTGCAACACACACAGCTCCTGACACCCACAAGCACTTCCACCCAGGAGTGGTGATTCATATTTGGCAGGCAGGAGCAGAGTGCTCAGGCTGAATGCCCTCTGGAACAAGATCTAGAATATGTTGCAAAGTATTAATCAATGCAATTAATTCTGCCCACCTCAGACTCCATGTGTAATCTTAACAAAAGTATAGTGCCAATGGATTTATCTCAAAGGTTACTGTGCAGTGCATTAGATACTGCACTGGAATAAACCATTATAGCCTCGGTGAAAATATATTGGATTATGACACTTAAAGATCTGGTCTAAAGTTTAATTGACTGAATATATACTTCATGTCTAAACAGTTAAAAGAAAGGTACTGTCTCTGGCTTACAGGAAAGTGAAATCTTTCTCCCCGAGCAGAATCTAAGAATAAAATTTGAATGGTTCAAAGTCCTCAAAATAATAAATATTTCCCTAGTTTTGGTACAGCAAAGTTAAGATAATTAACATATTTTAGCCAGAATGTTAAAACAGAGGAAGAGAGAAAAAAAGAGTACAATTATACAATTCTGTTTACTAAACTGCTCCTTTTCTGAAACTGAACTTCTGCTTTAAATCAGAGACTTCTGCAGCGTAATCAGTGCAAAGCAGCAACTACAGTTACTTCTATACATACATATATGTCTTTCTAAAGCACTTTCTCTGACTGATTCATACTTTCTCTTCTTTGGCTGAATAGCGACTAAATACCCAAAACAACGTCTATCAATTTCTAACAATTTCTATTTACTAAAATGCTACTGTGGGAGGGTAAGCAAGTGAAGAATCTTCCTCTCAAAACCAACCCACCCGTCCGTGGCTCTGATGTCCAGGTCCCTTTGGGCAGGGTTTGCTGCTCTAGTCAGAGAGAAGTGATACTGCAAGCTAATTCCACTGATTGTTTTTCTCAGTTTCCTTGGAAAACTCCTGCTAGAACAAGTAGTCTTCCTGATAAGACAGTTTTCTTCAGCTCTGTGAGGTATTTGTTATGCGTTCATGTGCCCCAGAGTTCAGAGGCAAATGCATAGATCAAACCTGTGGCTGGTTCCACTTCTCTTTCACAACCTCTGACAAGGTGACAGAGATGAAAGGGCTAAAGATGTCATGATGGTCTATACCACCTGCTATCTGCTAGAATAAACCCCCCACACAAGGGGACAAAGAGGAAAGCAAGTGAAGAACTGTGTCACAGACCACAGCTTTGCCTTGGAGGGATAATGCTTGCTCCATTATTTACACATCATTCTGCAGACTCATACACATCAAATGTATGGGTCTAAAAGCTCAGTGAGCACATGGTTTACTCACTTCTCCATACAAGTAAAATTGTTCTCATCTCTTGGCCCAAAGAAAGGGAAGTGCCATGTTTCCTAGTAAAGGAAATGTTCTTCTGGGGCTAACTAGGACACCATCAAAATAAGCGTCAGCAACTTCATACTCTGAAAGGAACATATTTCTTCTCCAGAATGAAACTGGGATCCTTACCTATCTGAACAAGTGGGTCCCATAGAAGTATCTGATTCTGTAGAGGCTGAACACATGAGCAGAATTTACAGTTGCAGGTCTTTCTGATATACTGCCTCTTCCAAAAAGCTGCAACAGATGAATATGTCTTGTCCCTGAGAAGAAACTGAGCATTACAGTTGCTCTGCTGAGGCAGCTGAGCATCAAGAAATCTGTTATACTAGAGGCCTGGACTTCTGAAGTGAATGGTGCTGGTGGTGTTTGCTTTGGAGGTATGATCTGCCCTCCACAAGACAGGTGTGAAGGAGTCTCTTTCCACGGCCAACTCTAGCTTCCCACCACTGTCCTACCATGCTTTATTAAATACTCATGGCACCCCAACAGGCTACCAGCACATGCTCTGCTGTGCCAAGGATGCCCTTATGAGATGTTACCCAGCTGCTAAAGCTTTTGTGTAGCCAGTTCCTGAAAACAGTAATCCCAGAATTTTATGGACCTCCCTAAATAATGGTTTACAGGAGCCCAGAAATTCCCCATGAACACCTGCAGTCACACCCAGAGACATTACCCGAATCCCAGATGAGCCTAGGCTTTGCAGACGACTGTTGATGATATATTTTGTTGACTATTAAAAACTAATTGTAAACAGAAGGAAGAGGGGTTAATCACACTCAGCTCACTCAGTTCACTGCACACAAAAGTTCACTACTAATTAGCCAAAATTATCATATTGTCATCTTGGTTCCAATAGAAGTGCCACACCAGCTGAGAAAGGGACAAGTTGACTTGACAAGAAAATTATCTACCAAAATATATATTCCATTTATTGACTATAAAAATCCTAAACTGCTTCCTGATTTACATCTTATTTTATAAGCAGAAGGGAAAGAAAAACACAATAGCACCCATGATAACAAATAGAGGAGGAATCTTTTCTGATTGACCTTAAAGTAACAAATAAACATATAAAGTGGGAAAATATGTACCAAGAATGGCTATTCATACCATAGAACAAGGAAACTTTTTGTCAGTGATACAGGAAATATGAAAAGGAGTTAACTAGGCTACAGGTCATGGAGAGTTCAGCTGACAGAAAGAGCAGAGCAGAAGTTTGCCTCAGAGTTTAAAGCAGCAATAGTAAACTTTAATGATAGTAGAGTGTTTAATACAAATACCACCTTAACTAGATCTACAGTTACAGGCCTGAGCTATTGATCTCATAGTATTATATTGATGCATTATAGCTGCAGGGGACAGGAACACCTTATTCCAGAGAACAGCCAGCGTGCTGCCATGTTGATTTAGCCTCTTCCTAACTCGTGTGCTTTCAATACATGTGGTTCAAAATGCAGAGAGTACATATATTCTCCATCTGTTTCTTCTCTGAACTGTCACACCATAGCTGAGTGAGTTTGCAGTGTCAGCAACCGAGCACAGTTATACACCCTTTGATGATAATTTTTGGACCGTATCTCTCCTGTTTTGTTTTTCAACCATTTTTTGCCAACCCCACTTCTAGCAAAAGCAATGGCATCATACAGATTAATTAGGAGCTTGAAAGGGAAGAACTTCTGTTGCAGCAATAGGTACAAAAAAGAGAAAGTGCTGAGATCATTTCTGTGTCTCACAGCTTCACTAGTTCCCTCAGCTTTGAGCTAATGTGAAATGTTACAATACTTGACTAATGCATAAAAATATTAGAATATTTCCCTTCTTCGTTCCAAGCCTGTTTACAAGGACTTAAAATAACTTCAGAACCACCCACCCTGCTCCTCTGGGTTACCCCAGCGTACTGAACGCATTGTGTTGATGTGAAAATGCTGCAATCTGGAGCGTTTGAGGGAAAGATGCTCAAATAACCTGGCTTTCTGCAGCACCCCCAACACCTGGGGCTCTGAGATCAGAGACATTACCCTTCCCAGGCACTCTGCCTGGCGGTTCGGCTGCCTCTCCCACCATTGTGCAAGCCGTCCCTGGAATGCACGGGCGGATTCCTCGGACATGTCATCTCTTGAGTCCCCTTTCATCCGGTTGGGGATGGAGACAGGTGTTAAATCAGCGTTAGCACCCACCAGACCACAGATGCTGGTGGGGAAAAAGGAGAAGAAAAAAGACAAAGTCCCTTTTGTCCAGACTGTAATTTCTATGTTAAGACAGAACCTGTGTTGCATCTTCATGTTCAGTCCAGCTTGTTGTCACAAAGTCCTTGCACTCCATCTCCTGTTTTGGATGCCTCCAGAGGCTAGGATAAACCTTTCTTGCCATAGTGACCAGGAATAAGTCATTTGCTAGCTGCACTGGTGTGACCAAAAAAAAATTAATAAATAAATACAGTTCTGAGTATGATTGAGAGGTATTTTACTCCCTCTACCAGAAGGGTAGAGAGGTCCTTCTCCCTTTATCCCCAAACCTTAAGAAACAGAGGACGTTCCTGAGCATCCTGCACATAATTTTAACCTTGAAAGTGTTTGCTTCTCTGCATTGCATAACTTAAAAGAAAAATAATCATATTGAAATCTTTAGTATCTAAATGATAGAGGCTTCAACTTTGCCTTGTTTTTTGTTTTGCCATTTCAATGAGATGCATCTATTTCTTGCCATACATCAGCTTTAATATCAGACTCCTCAATGTGTCCTGCAATCTCCTGGGTACCAGTTGGTCTGGCAAAATCTCCCTGCTTCTACCCAAACACTCTCTGAGAGGTCTTACTAGACAGCAAGCTAGTCCTCTCCTAAAGGCTGAAAGAACAGCTTTGCTGCGGGTGGTACAAGCCTCCAGGCAAGGATGGCCATGTGCATCTGGCACATGGGGTGAAGCCCATGGTAGCTGCTCCATCATTGCAGCCCTAAGGGTCGGCAAGAGCATCCTGTCCTAAGAGAGCAGTATCTTGGCTTGGCTCTGAAGCTGGGACTCCCCAGAAAAAAATTGCCAGAGGAACATCTGCTTGATTTCAGGCATTGCCAGAGGTGTCTTGAGCCATGAAATCCCAGCCTGAGGGTAGTTATGCTAACCCACGCCTGTCTATTCACCACCATGAGGACCGCAACACTCAGTAGTGTCCTCCATGCTGCCACTTGGAAAACAGCATCAGCTGTCTCACCAGTAGTAGATGTAGAGTGGGATGAAACTGGGGGTATGCTGGGAGACATATAGCTCAGTGGCCAGCTGGTGGTGTCTCCCTGCAGGCCATCATGGAGCAGCAGGACAGCGCACAGTGGGGTGTCCCACCAGATTTCCTCAGTGTGTATGTGGAAACACAGCGGTGTGGCGTGGCAGCAGCTCAGTCAGCAGTTGCTAATACTTGTGAGCACACTGCTCGTGCAATAGGGGCTGTAGATCTGTTAATGAGGGATATGCAGAAACCACAACAAATGCCAGGTGTCAACATGCCTCAGGCTGCATTGGTCGAGCCCTTTGCCTGCCCCAGGCCCTTAGGTAGGTGTAGAAGGATGACTCCACAGCCTTCCTCCCCCACAGCTTCTCCTGAGACAAGCTTTTGTTCAGAGACGACTCAGACCTGAACCTGCAGGGAATTAGCAACCTGAATGTTCACCTGATTCCAGATTTCCAGGGTGTAGGCTGACCAAAAAAAATAATGGATTGAACTAGAACCTACTCTAAATAGTCCCAAAAGTTAGGCTTCAAATTCTGAGCAGCTCCAGTGTTATTGCTAGGCTAATCCTGCAGGCTGAGGTGACAGGGATCCAGCTTGCCCGACCTTCTGAGTGATGTGTCTGAGACTTGGCCTTTTGCCCTGCCTGGCTTTCTGTCTTGTAAAGTCTGATTCTCATTCCCTCCCCTCTCTCTCCTCCTGGTCCTTTTAACTTACTACTAGCACGTTTTATACAATGTAAATCTTAATACATACAAATTTTCAAAAAAGAAGATTTCTGGGCTGACAGTCTCTCATTGTATCTGTCATCTCCTATTACCCTCCGTGGCATGACAGACCCTCATATGAATATGATGCATTATGACACGACACATGACACCAGTTACCCAACATTGTACCTCATTAGAGGAAACTGTAAAGGCATAAACTCGAGGTGAGCCCTTTTGACTAATCTCTTGTTCCTTTTACTACTGTTATTAGGAGTTCATGTGGCTGCTTAAGACTTTTTCTTCCATGGTCAGGCTCTTAATTGGTTTTGAGTATAGATAAGAAACAAAAAATGGAAAAAAACCCCAAACAAACCCAAACCTGAAATCAGGGTTAAAATCCATCTCATTTTCCTCTGTGAGCAAAGAAAGGCCAAGCTGATCCCTTCTTAATATCTGGAAGGAAATTAAGAATTTGTATATCCCTGACAGCACATCCTGGATTTAATTATTTCCTGGCCACAGAATGAGTTGATCAGACTTACTGTTGGCCAAACAGGAAAGAATTATCATGAAAGATGCTGGGTTCACTTTTAGCCACAGCTGGGCAAAAAAAAATTGACAATTCTCAGATCATGGGAACATGTTTTCTGTCAAAATCTGCTGGAGAGAAAAAATGCAAATGCTGATTTGAAAAAGAAAGATTATTGTACCTATTGCTTCTGGTTTCTCCCTTATGCTTGGTAAATGGCATCTCTGGTTTGGTTTGGTTTGGGGTTTTTTTGTTTCAATTTTTACCTGTTAAATATCAGCTCCTAATACAGCAGAATGAGCCTGACTGAGAACTGAGGCCAGTTTCTCGTCTGTTTCTGCAGAGCTCATAAGTTCCAAGAACAGGAAGAAGTTGTTAGAAAGATGGATATTTATTAGCCACAGTAGATAAGCCTCAGTCCGATTTTCAGTTATCCCAGCTGACACTGCCTCTTTGTGTTCATCGTGGGCACTCTGGGTTGCACTAACATCTCAGACCTGCCTAACAAATTCCAGCTCTGTGTGTGGTGCCTACAGCTCATGAAACACCAAGGCTGTCTTTCTGTGGTTTAGAAAATTTTATTAACAGAAAGGGTGAATGAGAAATGGATGTTTATAAAACTGTAGGAAGCAGTAGGAAGCAAATCAATCAATATCAACAGCAGATTAGACATCTGGAGACAAGTTGCTAGCTCCTGAAGTTACGTCAGTCAGCTGCAAACTACTATATGGCCAGTAATCCCCACTGGACAGAAGAGTGTACACATATAGCTCAGGTGACTGAAGATGTTTCAGGAGGCTGTCATTTGCATGACAACGTTTGCTGTCATGAAGAGATCTTCTGTGTTAAGAAGAATGAAGCATTCCCCTGGAGTTCACTGAATTGAACCAGTTACAACTGACAGTCACCACCCACCTGATGAAGGCAGGTGTTTGCACCCCCAAAACACACATTTGGCTCAGTTGGCACCTTTAATATCCATTTTGTTGGACATTGTGGCAAAAGGGATACTAAGCTGGCTCGTTCGGGCTGGAGGTGTCCTCTGCTGGCTCTGCAGGTGTGGGATGGTGCTGGTTTGCTCTCACGCTTGAAAGTGAGTAAATCTTCTTGCTCTTTTACTTTGCATTCCCTAACATTTCACAACATTTAAATTCACTTTAAGAGAGGGAGAGAGTATTTTTAGGACTGGGTTTACAGTTGGACCTCATTGTCTTGTTACTGAGCTTTCTATTTCTAGACAAATACAATAGTAAATGCCAGGTATTATACTGCTGCTCAGTGGAAGAAACCTGAGGCATTCACCTGGACTAATTGGTACAACTGGTTTTGGTAGGTGTTAACGTGGAAAAGATTAGCCATGTCCTCAAAGTCCTCAATCAAAATTATTTCTGAACACTTGGTTGCATATTTCTGACTTCGGCTGGGAAGAGAAACCAAAGCCCTGTAGAAAAGCTATTAACCCTCTTTTCAATCTGCCGGGCTTTTTCTCTTTATTGGCCGTGTTTGCCACAGAGCTTCTGAAACTTTAGCAGTCCATTCTAAGGAATGAACTCACTCTAATTGGGGGTTTTTTCTTCTTTAAGTGTCCTAAATAAGTAAGAAGTTAGCTGTATAAAAAGCTTTTTCACTGCAGAATGCATACTCTCCATTTATAATGATTTTCTTTTGACGTGGCAGGTTTTAAGAGCTGTCTAACACAGCAGACACTTCCCTAGTGAGGTGCCTTAAATTCTAGGTTATAGGAGGCCTTGTTCTGAAAAAAAAAGATGCATTCATGGGCAGCCACCAGCTGCCAAATAATCCATCTGCAAGATCCTTTTCCAACACCACAGCCTTCCTTCACGCAGGCAATGTTTTGACTGAGAGAATGATCCTGGTTAGCTACTCTATCTAACAGAGCTGTAATCGCTTGTGACACATAACTTAGTACTGGTTTGGATCTGTGGCTTCGGGCTGTTTGAAAAAGTAGGTAGTTTTGCCTCTTTAAGTATCTAAAGGCACAGTGTACTTTCTTAAAATCTGTTCTGCTGCCACCTAATCTTACTAAGGACTTAAGTGTCTAGAAGAAAAAATTCACCGAGAGGGTTTACACTTCGAATTGCTCTGAATTATTCTCAGGTGCCCCATTAGACCTCCATTCTCTAGGTAGGTGTTCAGGCTCCCCACTAAAGGAATGCTTCCTGGTAAGCAGGACAAGCTTAGCTAACTGAGTAGCAAGCACCAAAGGGACAAAAGCAGGGCGTAAAGGATCAGTCATGGAACTGACTAATTCCAGGATGGAAAAAGCCATTTCTTTTCAACAGGACATATGGCCCTGAACCTCTCTGAAAGCAGGCTAGGTCACAAGAGGTTCTGAGGAGAAAACAGTGTTAGACAGTAGGTTAGCACCTGAGCACCTGGACACCGAAATACCAGCAGACTACTTTAGTGGAGGCATGAAAAGATGATCAAAAAGGTAAATTTTTCCCAAGATGTTTCTGTTCATGTTGGAGCCAATGAAAAATTTGTAGGGTTCTGTAAATCAAAAAAGGATTAAACCACTCAACTGAAGTCCTGCTTCCCACCCCCCCCAAACTGGAAAGACCAGACATGGATGTCCTAAGCAGCAATCCTACACCCAGCTCCAAAACAAAGGTCATGCTTTATGATCAAAGTGTAAAAACATACCTACTGCCCAGGAGGTGAACCAATTTCTAGCAAATCCAGTCCTTGTCTTTTACTGCATTTTGCTTCCACCCGGTATAGGCTGCTGTAGACTGGTAAACATGCTGCTAGGCTGGTTTCTGCTGATTTGCACCCTAAATTACCAGCTACCCCTCCACACACAACATCTAGGTTGTCTAGCCCAGCACTAGGATGGTACTTCCATTTGCTAGAAGGCCACATAAGGATTAGTTGTGCAGCAGTGCCTGGAGCACAACGCTCTTGATCAGACAGGTATTGTAACCAGAGCCTAATCCATGGCACATTCAGTGTGCTCAGAAATATTTCCACTAATACAAATGGATTGAATTAGGACTTGCAGATCTCTGAGGCAGATATTGCTCTTTAAGTATAGTCCCTTTTCTAATGAGAATGATGCATATCTCTTTAAAAAGAAAAGCAAAAAAAACCAAAACACCTTTGAAAGATAAGTCCTCATGTTTTAAATTGATTGCCACTATATGTTCTTCCCCATAGGTTGATGCACAAGTAGAACATAGGGTATGAAGGCCAAACTGGTTTTCATATATTTTAGGCTTATATATTTCTCTCAAAATTAATATCATGTAGTTTTATTCTATCACTTTATGGGTTACTTCTCCATCCTTTCTGGAACCTCAGAAGCCTGATACCCTGCCTGCTAATGCATGGCTTACATACCACTTTCAGATCTTTTGTGTTTTTAAAAGTTAATGGGCTGATTTTGGTCACACTCATATAAAATAATTAGCTCCCTCTGGAAAACATTATTGCTAACGACACTCTTGCAAAAAGGTGCTGCTTAGCACCACCCAAGCCACATCAAACATGATAAACACTGAAACACAGCTACCCTTAACAACAGATTCCAGTATCTTTACTCAAAAATTGTAGAGTGCCTTATACTGTGAGTAGTAACAGGGATGGATTTACAAGAAAGAAGTGGGAGAACAAAAGGACTGTGGTCATTGATCATCACAGCACACGCTTTTCTGTAAGGAGAGACTGCAGAGCCCCCACCTAGCACAAGGTAGACCTTGCCTTGAGTATTACTGGTGTAACAGGACTTGCTGTGGGGAAGAAGGGATGTTGTAGCAGCACCCAGTGATTTAGTGGGGCTGGAGAACCCAAAGAATAGCTGAGCTTCTGTCCAAAGAGCAATTTAAAATTGTTACCTCTGTTCCAGTGTTGGCTACTCACCCAGGCCATCCCCAAAACTTTTTCTTCACCTCTTTCTTGATCACAACCTCTCTACCTTCATCTGCTTGATGGTGGGAGAGAGAAAGGTGAGAAGGAGCTGGACAGATATGAGAGGAGTGGATCTGCAAGATCTACCTCCAGCCAGCTGAAACCACCCATTTTACTTTAATGTCTCCTCTGAAAGAAAGATGATCTTTTTCTGTTTGTTGTCAGTAAGGGCTGGGCTGGGACAAGGTGCAATGTATATGTGGCACCAGCTAAGCTCAAGACCCCTAAAAGCAGCTCCTGAGGGAGGCAGCCCTAGGGAGACAGCTGAAATCCTAGCATCCACTATTCCTACATACCATAACAAGCGGTGTTTCTGTAATTCCCTGCGTGTCAGCCAGACACCGTATTGTGGGCAAGGAAAGGCTTGGGAAGAATTAGGGTGTGGTACGAAAGACAAGCACAAGCACAGGACTGATGTATCAGATTGTATGTGAGGATGTGCGGCACAAAACTGCTGTGAGCAAGGGGTTTGATGTCATCTCCTAGGGACACTTGTGTGGAGTCACCCTTCCTTGTGTGTGCGGGCACATTGCTATAAAACCGTGGTATGCTCAGGCCTGGATTCAGCTGTGCTGTGACCTGAGGCTGGGAGGAAGGGAAGCTGCACAGCCTGACGGCTGTCACCACCTCTCCTGTGCCTGCCAGGTGCTGACAGTGGGGGAGAACTGTCCCATTAGCCCCATCCTCTGTAAGCCTGTGCTGGCAGGTGCTGATCAGTGCACCAAGACTTCACAATCTCCATGAAAAACACAATCCATGGTGCTAGAAGTCTCTCACTGCCAGCACTGCTAGAATATACTTGCCTTGGCTTTTCCAGGAGGGGCCTGGCAGGTGGGGACCAGAGTGGAGCCATGGTGGACCTCCTGATACACCCCAGCCAGGTCTCCTTGCCAGGCAATCAGAGGACCAGGACTGCAGGGGACTGCAGCTAAACAGAAACAGGCTGAAACCTGAAACACCCTCTTGCCTCCCTGTTATGACTTCAGCTCTGGTCTGGAACAGAAAAGCCTTTCCTATAGGATGCTGCCTACCTAAAATGGACCAAAGCTTAGATAAGAGTTATCTTGCTAATCTTGCCCTGGGTGGTGCCCACAATGCCTTCTTGAAACTCCTTTGAACACACAGTTTAATTGTTTCCCCTGGTGAGCAAGACAGTGAAGACTCAATTAAATGGATTTCTTTTCTGTTCACAGTCTTTTTCTCTAACTGCTTCTAGTCCTATTGTAGCAAGGTCTCAATACTATGAAAGAAAGTACACAGATGAAAAAAAAAAGTCATCCTTGCCCTTTACAGAATATCTTGGGAACATATTTTTAGAGTTAGATTTTATAAAAGCTTGTGTTTGCTTTGCTTAAACTTTGGACCAAGCAAAGCCAACAAAATACTGTTAATACCAGCAGAGAGGCAGCTGGATACAAGGCAGAAAAAAGGAAGAAAAAAGGAAGCACTAAACTTACTGTCATGCTGTAGTACAGGCAATGTAATTTGTTCGCTCTGACATCAAGAGGGTTTAAGCATGCTTAGCGCAGTAGGCTCCTTCTAAAGCTTTTGTATATGTTAAGGCAGAATTTACATTGGTTTCAATAGCTAAGCTTTATTAAGATGAAGTCTGAAGTTTTTTAAAGCATAAGTAGAAACAATGGAGTTGTTACAGTACTGGGGAAAGAGTCAAACTGTAATCATGTCCAGAAGCATTTGAACTGAAGGATAAATTAAAAAACAGAAAAAACCCACCAAACAAACTGTGGAAAACAATAACCCACTACAATGGCAAAATCCATCAGCTGAAGAAAGCAGGGCAGACATGGTCAAGGCATTGTGCTTAAAGGATATCCATAAGATACGCATGTACAGTAACAGAGAGTGACATTCTTCATGTTGTATCAGTTTAAAAATCCAGATAGATCTAGATATAGATGTCAGCTACTAGGACAACCAGGCTTCATCGCCCATGGACATCAGCACAGCCAGCACCTGTCTGCTCAGCCGGTTGTGTGCCTCGTGGTGAAGGGAGGAACATGATCCGCTCCTGGGGGCCCTCGCCGCCCCCGTGCACCGGCCGTGGCACCAGCAGCCCGCAGCCCCTGGTGCGCCTCCCACCAGGCTGTGCCAGCACATGGAGTGCAGTCAGGGGAGGCAACTTATAATTATTTGGTGCAGACTGCAGATGGTCACTTCATTAACATCGAGGCAGAGCCACCCCTCATGAGGCAATGAGGTCGCCTTTGTCCCTTTGCAGAGCGGGGGTGGCTCCCTCCTTCTGATCCTTTAATGCCTCTCCCAGGGCTTGATCCGGGGAGGTGCTGAGCAAGGTCTCTTACATTAAAGAAGCACAAAGGATGAAGTTAACAGCCCTTTGGGATAGAGGCTTGAAAGTGAAATTAGAATAGAATTTCTGCATCGTAAAATATTAGGGACGGAGTGTATTAAATTGCTCCTAAATGGTGACAAAGGAGATCTGTTTCACTGTCTGTTTTATTAATTGTTTTAACTAAAGAATGTGTCTCTCATGTGGGGTATTGACTGTTAACTCCAAAAACACAAATATTGCTGATGTGTTACAATTAGGCTACTACACTAATTTTTAATGAAATTATAATCAAGTTATTTATGTTGTGCTTCCAACATTTATTTACTTGTTAAAACCAGGCCTTTTATTGAGAGTAGTTTCATGCATTCTTTCACCAGTCAAGTCAACATTACTGTCTTTTTAAAATAGCTGTAAATCTCTTTGATTGGGACTTGAGGCTGGAATCATTCGTGCTGTGTTAAACTAAACTGTCTTATCTCCTTGAGTGCTATGCAGCCTCTAGCATGTCCAGAGCTGCATCTGCCCATGGCCTAAGGAGGCCAATACTTGAAAGCTATTAATAAAGACATTTGGGGAGGAGACCGAGACACGCCTTTAACCCTCAGCACATTGCCTTGGAAGAGATGACAGAGTAGGAAAGGAATATTTTTGCAGTTTCAAGAGCAGGTTTGGTGGTTTTTTTTTAAATGGGGACAATCAGTGCCCTGCAAATAACCCATCATTTTCAAAAGCATACAGGCTGCTGAACATCTGCACCACAGGAGCGAAGGCTAACCCAGATAAAGGTTTCAAAACAGTTACGGGAGGATAAAAATAAAATTGCCATGAAGCTGGCCCCTGTCAGCACCACAGCAGGGAGGTCTGCACCACTGGTGACTCCTGTCCTTACTGCCCCAAACTGCTGGACTGACCCTTCCATTGGCCTAGAGAGACTTGGAAGTTTGGCTGGGTCAAGTAAGGAAACTGTAAAACACCTTTAGATGGGTCCATGAAAACTCAATGATTTCAATTTTCCCTATTGCCACAGCAGCTTTTTGATCTCCACAATACCCACCAAAGCAAAAGGAAAATCCAAGTACTACCTCTTACAAAAGTCCTCAGGGAGCACAGCACTGCTGAGATACAAAAAGACAGCCTTGACCCCAAGAAAAGCAACACTTCTCTCAAAAGAAAGTTTCAAGAATGGACCCTAAGTTCTTTCAGAGACAAATCTGACAGTTTTCTCACTGACACAAGCTCTACTCTACACTTGGTATTTGATGTCTATTTAAATTAGGTATTTCTCTGAGTTCTTGGATAATTTACTTATATGATAAGGATAAAACACATGATAAACTGAAGCCACAGAGAAAACAAAGTATCTACTTCAACATGTCAAATTGTTACTGGGCAAAAAGCTCAAAGTGATGGGACCTGCTTCTTCATTGCCATGTCTGGCAAGTCCCAGTGAAATCACCACTCCCTGGATAGTACATAAATGGACTCACTCACTCAGCA
The DNA here is from genome assembly GCA_033439905.1 of Ceryle rudis. Lineage (NCBI taxonomy): Eukaryota > Metazoa > Chordata > Aves > Coraciiformes > Cerylidae > Ceryle > Ceryle rudis. The sequence continues at coordinate 32,700 of JAAGNO010028305.1, read as the reverse complement.
GGCCTTCAAGCTCTGCCCTCACTCAAAATCTCAGAAGGGTTGCATCATAGTTGATTTCCCTGGCCTCTAAATTTGCCTTTAGCTTTTTCTCCCAGAACAGTCTCCTTTGTTCAATTTTCTTTTTTTTTTTTTTTTTTTTGTGCCACCACAGAAATCCCATTACAAAACCCCCCGAAAACTTCATGAATCAATGCCGCAGTTATAACAGGTCTAACAATCCTCTCCAAACAAATGTGCGATCATTTTCTTGCAATAAAAATAGTTGGTTTTTTTACAGAATTCTGACATTTTTGTCCAAAACCAAATTCATCTATTTAAACTGAAAAAAAAATGAAGATATTAAAAATTGCAACAGGGGGAGGAGGGGACAGTGGAGACTCTTCTCACAAAATATATGCTATTTTCTGACTACCACTTTCTCTTATTTCTAAAATTTCCATCACTGCAGTAACTGTGCAGCAGCCTGAAGTCCAGATCACATTTAGTTTCATTTCAGAAGTGCTAAAGAGATTAAACACCTTGCAGATTGGATGATATTGCATGATGTGCCCTATACATAATCATACAGAAACTGGAAGTCAGCTTCCCATTAATTGTGCATTCATTCGCTTTAAACAGGCTCTGGATACAGACTGAGATGTATTAATAATACTTTATTGTATTTTAACTCACTTCTGCTCTTATTAACTTGTTAATTTGTTTTAATGAATTATTTAGCTTTTCTCATAAGATTTATTAATTTGTCAGACCATACTTTCACCTGTAGTTTTATATTATACCTCTGGCTGAGAGGGAATACCAAAGGAAAAAAGAAAAAAAGCAGGAAGAATTTTTGCAGAGTATCTTTGTTCCAGTTGTACTATCTTTTGACATTTATTATTACTATTTGGATGCCTTACTCTGCACAAGTAAATTAACCAATGAGTGCCTAAGGACATGTAGCACATGTTCAGGGTTTGTGGCATAGAAGCAGATAAACAAAGATGGTAATATCGGCTAATAGCACAAGGGGGTTCATTTCTTTGCTTTGTACTGTTCCAGTAAGGAATGCTAACCCTTGAAAGGAAGAAAGGCATTTGTCCCCGCGAGGTTTAGGTGAGCAGGACATAGGATGTCCAGTTGCAACTATTGACTGCCCCATCAGCTTGCAGTTGGGTGCAAAGTCATGCTGTTCTGCACTTCTCCTACCTTCATCTGTCCTTCAAGATCATCTGCAGTGTTATCTCTTCAGCATCAAAAATCACAACAGACTTGGGCAGAATTGGCACAAGAAATCTGTGCTAGAAACCACAGCAGCTCGAAAGAGGGTAAGGAAATTGGTCAGGCAGCGTTTATTTCCCTGCGACTGAAATAGATCCTTTCCTCTAACAGAAGCTTTCAGCACCCCACATTTGGCAGAGCTAAAGAGAAATAGGAAAACTCTAAAAGTTTTAGCAGCATTACCTTTGTAATGAAGAATCTGCTGTTGGCATTACAATCAGATCAGAATATTTTAATCGGTGGTATTCTAGTGACACTTGGACTTTGATCATGTTATAACCTGTATCCTGTAACTTCCTTTTTCCCATTATAAAGTCAAAATGTCTGTGTGCGTCTACTTAATATCTCTATGAATGATCTGGATGAGGGGATCGAGGGCACCTCCAGTGAGTTTGCAGATGACAGCAAATCAGACGGGTGTGTAGATCTGCTTGAGGGAAGGAGGCTCTTCAGAGGGATCTGGACAGACTGGAATGATGGGCTGAGGCCAGTGGTATGAGGTTCAACAACGCCACATGCCAGGTCCCGCACTTGGGTCACAACAACCCCAGGCAATGCTACAGGCTGGGGAAGAGTGGCTGGAAAGCTGCTCGATGGAAAAGGACCTGAAGGTGTTGGTCCACAGCTGGCTGAACATGAGCCAGCAATGTGCCCAGGTGGCCAAGAAGGACAATGACATCCTGGCTTGTATTAGAAATAGTGTGGCCAGCAGGACTAGGGCAGGGATTGTCCCCCTGTACTCAGCACTGGTGAGGCTGCACCTCAAATCCTAGGTTCAGTTTTGGGCCCCTCACTATGAGAAGAACATTGAGGTGCTGAAGCATGTCCAGAGAAGGACAGTGAAGCTAGTGATGGGTCTGGAGATGCAGCTGAGGGAACTGGGGTTGCTTATCCTGGAGAAAAGGAGGCTTAGAGGGAGACCTTCTTGCTCTCTACAACTACCTGAGAGCAGCACACCAGTATCACTCTCATCAAGGCTTTCACAAAAAGACTATTCATTCCCTGCTCCTACCTGTGTAAACTTCTAGAGTCCCACAGGGAGTTCATTTTCCACTCCTTTTCTGAGTGCTCTCTGCCTCCCCTGCCTCACCTTATGGACCACCTCCCATGTGTTCAGGTACAGCTTGTATTCTTAGCTCGGAAATGTTTATTATTTAAATGGCCCTGTGCTTCCAAGGCATTTCCATCACTGTGCAATTGTCCCCACTGCTGTTTATCACTTAGAGCCGTCTACAGTGTTACTGGCAGCGATGCTGCAATTCCAGACCACTGAAGAAAATGTTAAAGAACATGAACTTTAATGTCTCCTAGTTATCTTTCCCTTGGTGGTCACAAGCCAGAGATTTGCTGTCTTTACACAGCCTATTTTGTAATGTCTGTCATACAGCTTTTTTGGGGTGATGTGACAAGCAATTTATATTTTCAGTTGTGCACCTTCTTCATAACCCTTTAGGCAGTGATCCAAGAACCTTTTCTGTCCTTTGGCAAAAATAACACATCTACGGTAGGTCCAGAAGCTGTTCCTTCTCCTACACATCAATTCCTTCCGCTACACATCAATTCCTTCCACCTAGGTGGAAAGAATCAGCCCTAAAATCTCCCTCAGAACTTCTGCTCCTCACTCAGAGTGTCAGTGATGTGGTCTCCTTACACAGCTGTACCACTGAGAGAGGGTTGATATGTTGGAGGTATCAAATCTTGGGTTTCGTCAAGGGTTCTTCATAGATATGCGTCAAGGTAACACTTCTGTGTAGCTTTTGGTTGATCTTGGAGAACGGGCAAAGCAAGCCCACATCTGCCCACTGGAGACCAGCAAACATACCCCCAGGGCACAAACAGCAGAGCTGTTTCATGTGGCCTCCCCTTCCCCTCCAGCACACGCTGAGACAGTCAGGTAGAAATCCAGAATTCATGCACTTAAGCAAATGGGAGAAAAATTAAGCAAAGAGATGTGGCTGGCAGCTCTTTAACTGTAGCAAAGGTCTGTACGGAAGCATTTTTCTGTAGGGAGTGAAGAGGGCAGGGACAGCGAGGAGGAATGTCCTGACTCCAGCTCCGGGAGCTGCAGCATTCCAGGCAGCGTAGGCAGTTTGAGAGATGGGTTGGAGATAGTGCTGCATCCCCAGAACCCTATCACCAGGGCTTTGCCTACTGCGCCTACGACTCACAGCCCTGGGCAGCGGCCAACTGCTTGGCTGAGGTAGCTGGAAGGCTGCTTCCTCCTTCCTCTACCTACCCCTTTCCCTCTACCCTCATTAAAGACAACAAGGAATTTTTCATGCTGTTTTTTAAAGCAGACTGAAAGAAAAAAATGCCGTTGGATGGCATTTACCTACCCTAAGCCAAATTTCAGACAGAAGTTTATGCAGTCAAAGAATTATAGATAGCAATCTTGACTTTTTTGTTTGTTGTTTGGATTACACAAGTATTCAGGAAGCAAAGGTGCCCTGGAACTAATTTCTATTGTATTCTCCAGACAGCTTGCTCAGTAGCACAAATCCTATTAATAGATGACCTCAGATGTTGCCTTTTGAGCGGTGGTGTTTTATGAAGAGCATGAGCAATGTTTGTCTGCGGCTCTATAACTTCCCTACTGAATAAACAATCCTCTTTCCTCCCCTTCCCCCAAGTGTGACTGCTTCGTCAGCACTTCCCTGGCTGTCTGTGAAGCATGGGCATGCTAAACAATAAACCCACTGTTCTCCACAGCTGTACTTGCGCCAGTAAAACTCTTTGTACCACTCTTAGCCTAAAAGCTCCCACTCCTCTCCCCACGCTTCTTGCGTGCACACCACAGATCCTTGGAGAAAGATGTGGCTTGCTCAGCTAGAGCGAGCCTTACTTTGTTAGCCCTTTAATTGGTGAGAAGAAAGTCACTGGAATATGTGCCATAGGCACCATCCTGGAGAGTGCTGCCAAGTCCAGCTTCTGAAAGGGAAGCAGGAGGCTGAGGCTGGAAATTGTATGTGAAGCAACTAACTTCATCTGCTGAGCACTCAGAAGTGGACTTGTCACCGGCTGAGAAAAAGTATCTTGCAGCCTCGTTAACAGTGGCCAATGCAGTGGAAATTCCTCCGTATGTCTCTCTTGGAAAGTTTCTGACCAAGAGATTTAAAAATTATCTCTAAGCTTATTTTGTCTCTCCCTTCCTCTCTCCTTCCCACTTGCTATGCTTTTCAAGTTCACAAATCCCAGACTTGCTGGTGGTCAAGGATCACTCAGAATGAAGATGCTGAAAAAGAGAAGAGTCGAAACCGGGAAGTTAACACTTCAGCTCTTACAAGGGATTTTAACACAATTGTATGCAAAATTCAGCACTAAAGCCATCTTTCCCTTTGTTTTGTTCACCTACCTGAAGTGAGCTCTTACCAAAATCCCTTTTGCACAATTTGCCCGAAGCATGACAAAACCAGGGCTCGCATCTTGGAAGGAGGGGTAGAAAGGAGAGGAAAAGTTACTGCCGAGCTGTCTCAAACAAACCTCCACTCAGACGAAAGGTGTTGTGACTGCAGTTTTTAAGACCTGTGGTGAAAGATCCACACACTCTGTCTCCTTCCAGCTCCTCAGCCCATTTACCTTGAAAAGCCATGGGGCTAAGCCAGCCTGTTGGCCTGTGAGCTGCACGTGGCCTTAACACCTACGTTAGTGCTCTGCATCTGTCACTGGGTGTGATTGTACTGCCCTACTGCTGTACGCACAGCGTGGGACCACCATGCAGAGCTATTGCTCTTTCCTTATTAAAGTACTTGGATTTAATCAAGGCTACAGCAGCTTGAGGATGACACAAGCTGCCCACAGAACAGACAGCCTCCCAAACTAGATTAACTAACAGAATAAATAGATAAAGGGGAGAGAAAGGAAGCAGCGCTTTTGTTCCTTTCACTTCGCACTTCTTCATTCCAGCTGCCAGGGCTGAGGGCCAGCACTTGCTTTTGCAGGCAGCCAAAACTGCAGGCTGTGTGTGTGCTTGCTTTCATATCGGAGCTGCTGAGCTCTGCTGCTGGACAGACCGTGCTGGATGCCAGCATAGGGGAGGACATCCTTTAGGTCACCCCTCCAGCTGACCCTACCTCTGGAGGATGCTGGAAGGCAGAAGTGGGGAGAGGCTGGAGGAAGGAGATGTGAGCCAGGAGTCCTGCAACCCTGTGGCTGCCAGCGTACCATGTGCAGTAGTCCCCTAATGCCTAAAAGCCTGGCTAGATTTTTCCCATCTGTAAGTGTTATGTTTGCCACTGTCTAGCTTGTTTTCCAATGACACTTGAAGTGTTCATACTAGGTCATGGATTCTGCAAACAGCTGTGCCTGTCAAAGACTATCATTCCTAACTGGGGGTACCATGCCCCTACCAGAAAGTATTGTCACCTCTGTTCTGCTGAGGTAAAAAGGGCATGGAAGACCTTCCTCATGTGCTTCAAGCCAGAGAGTTAGGCAAAATTGTCTTCCTCAGACATGAAACCTCACCCAGCTGCCTTGCCCTGGAGCTCTCACTGGGTCACATCTTCTGGCAAAAGTAGTAACTTTCAGCAACTAGGACAGGAACACCTTCAACGCATGCTGTTCAGTGCAGAAAGAGCATGCACCCATTGCTTCACTCTGCAGCGCCAGTGGCAGGTACAAGACCATCCTTGACTGTGTATTGTTTCCTAATCCCATCAACCACCTGCACTTCTGATCCATACCTCCACCTGTGGATGTCCTGTGGACATCTCAGAAGCTCTGTAGTTACAAGAAAAATGGAAGTGTCTGGATTTGTCATCCACTCCTGCTGTTTCTAGTTTTATGGCTGTGGAAGAGGGATTCCAAGCCATTAAAGTGGACCTTCATAGAAGCCACGCAGTCATTTTTTGTCATATTCATAATGTTTTGGATTTGGATTTTATCATTTTTCCCAGCTAAGCAAAATCAATCCTGATCACATGGAGTAGAATCCCCTACTGAAATGACAGAATCCTCAAAGGAGAAAGACACAGTTCCCTCCTGCAAGTCAGCTTGCCTGAAAGCCGTGTTTCTGTTACTGCAGCATCATGCCTGAGCTTGCAGTGCCAGCGTATCAGGTACCACATTTCTCTGTCGGTGCTGAACTGATTTCTTAACACATGCTTAAGGGCTGCTTCAAGCTTCGCATCTAGAGGCACAAAACATACCTTGAAATTCTTCTGGCAGCAGGATGCTATTTGATACTGGCTGACTTTTGAGCGCCCCATCACTAGAAAAGTTTGTGTCGAAACACTACACAGGGCTTGACAAAAGCTGGGCACCTCGCAGCGGAAGCCAAAAGAGTCGATACACTTGGGAATGGAACAGCAGCCTCCGCAGGCTTAGTGCAACAGGGCACGAAACTCCAGGCAAATGGGTGTATTTTTGGTTTAGCCTCTTTCAGGGGCTAAGGTATTTAGTCTGTTGTAAGATGCAGTTAACATACGCTTAGGATTCACTGCCTAGACCACTGTCCCAAGTGGATCATGGCACTCCTTTTTTAACAGCTGGCCAGAAAAGGAGCAGGTCACTTCCCCATCTGGAGCTGCCCTTGGATGGAGGACTCAGTAAGGAGAGCCAATTCAATGACCTTCAGGCTTCTTTCAGCTGGGAATGAGAGAGGAGATTGAATCCCCTTGGACAGAGGAGGGCAGAGAACTTCAGACTTCGTGCACATGTCCCATGGCATTGCTGCTTGGTCTCCTCTGTCCTGGGCAGGGCAGGGTTTCGGTTTGTGTGCCAGCTAGTACAAAAAACAAGCCTTGCTTTCGGGGTGGCTGTGTGTAATTGCATAGCACTGAAGCAACCACTGCAGACACTTGTAAGTAAAGCTCCCTGAATGATCCCTGTGTAATTGTAAGCTATAGAAACACTTCTTTTTTTCTTTTTTTTTTCTTTCTTGGTTTTTTTTTTTCCTTTTTTTTTTTTTTTTTTTTGAAAGTCCGGGGTATTTTTTCCTTTCCTCTTTTACCAGACTTTACTGGGGCACAAAGCCTGAGGAATTTTAAGCACTACTGCAAAGTTCTGCTCCTCATTAAATTCTGTCCTTCCACACCCACAGCCCCTCGCCTCACGGCATTAGGTGCTGGTGCTACCTTGCAGCACAAAACCACCAGCCCCGAGAAGTGATGATAGCCTCTTTGAGGACGGCAGCACTGCTGTGAACAAGGTGCTCAAGTATGATACATTATCTCCCTAAGGCTGAAAATATCACCTCTGTGACGCCCCTAAACTCTGAGCTAGGTGAGGTTAACACCACAGCCCAGGCTTCTCATGTGATAGAACTTTATGCTCCTAACCAAAAAATCAAGACTGTTGATACATACAGGACACTGGAGCTTAGTACCCTTTGCACGGCTCTGTGCATGATTTATGTGATATCCGATGCGGGCAGAACAGTTTGTCGCTCTGAACGCCCTTCCAAGAAGCCTTCACACATATGGCAGGATTTAGTTAATTAGCACTAGCTAGTGAAGCCCCACCATGGATTACTGATTTTTGTAAATTAATAACTATGAGACTAAAGCCTATCAAATAAACCAGCAAAGGACACTTCAACAGATACTAGTTTCATTTCTTTCACAGCTGTAGTATAGTTTTAATGTATTTACTGCAGTCTTTCTTGGTGTAAACTTAAAATAGTTTTTATATATTTATAATGATGAAGAAAATTCCGTAGTAAAAACCCAAACCGGTCCCACTGATATGGAACTCGGCTACCGTGGTCTCCTACAGAGCCAAACTACAAAGTAAAGGGATGCCTGCCATTGCCTGGGCAATAAAGGGCGGATTCATTTTCAACCAAGGTTTCCTACCCTGTCACACGAATAACCCATAGCATAGCTCATGCCATCCAAACCTTTAAATGAAGGGGTAAGTAGGTACTTCTGTGACAGCAACCACTTCTCTCTGACTCTGTGTTTATAAAATTGTAGGCACCTGAAAAATGATCCTTCTAAGGCTTCATTTGAACTCAAAATTCACACACACACAGAGCCAAGATGAATCTTCCTCCAAGCAGAATGCACTTGCTAGTCCTATCATAGAGCAACACAGTACAAAACTGCTGGGAACAAACTGAAGAGTGCTTTATCCAATTGCAACTGCCTGGGGTCAATGAAGAAGATATTAGTTTTATTTTTAGCTTGCTTTTATAGTCTGATCGTGTTTTCCATAAGATAATCCAGTAGAGGTTCTTCTCTGTTGCTTTGGTTTTCTTTTTAATCATCAGGCTGGCCACATTATTAATTAACAAGCTCTTAATAAATCATTGGCTGTTTAATAAGAAACAGAGGCAGCAAACACTGGCATCCTTGACTAAATTTTTTCATAGTTTGTTAATGGAAAGTCTAGAATGTTCATCACTGAAGTATCCCACTGCCTCTCAAACAATGAAGAATTTGGTCTCATGATACTGATGAGAAAAGTAATGTAAAAAGAGGCCAACAAAAAGGGAATAGAGCAAAGACCAATTAAAAAGCTTGCTCGCAGTCTCAAAAGAAACTGGTAGCATCACTGTCAGGGCACAGCAGGCTGTTTATCACTTGGTCTTACCTGATGACCATTTTGCAGTCCGTTGACAGCCCTGGCTTTAGTTTTAGTTTAGATCAAAAGACTATGGGAAGAAGAACAGGTTGCATATGAAAATCAAGAGCGAAACTTGCTCACAGTTTGGTTCTTGATATCAGATACCAAACGTGTCTTTGTGTAAAGCTGTAATCCCTGCTTGGAGAAATCTATGCTGTGATACTTCTAGTAATGCTAGCAGTAAGGGTTCAGAAATCATGAATCAGATTTTGAGAAATCATGAGGTTAGTGTCAAAATTACAGGAATGATTTTAAGGAAATATGGTTGTTTGGGTTTGGGGTTTTTTTTTTCTTTTTTTTTCTATATTCACACTTGCTTCAGAAAAGCCTTGAAATGTGAATGCAACAACGTCTTCAGGAGCTGGGTTTTTAAGGCAAGTGTTCAATGTAGTAAAACTCATGGGAAAAAATGCTAGAGTTAGTACTGTATTTATTCAGTAGCATGGATTATGCAGAGGCATTAATCGTAGCAGCTTAAGGGTTTATGCCTTCTAGAGCCTGGTGGCAGATGAACATGAAGATTTTAGAAGGAATTTCAATAATAGCAAATTGTTGGCTTTTGAGCCCAGAGAGGGTTGGATTCCAAAGACATGTTATTGGCCTTGTCAAGTCTTCTCTATCTGTAAAGCTAATGCCCCAAGTAAGAGGAGAAGATCAGGATTTACTGAAGCTGTAGGCAAGCACCCAGATGCCAACCTCTCTTCAGCTGGCACTGAAGTTGGGTAAGAGAGCAGTTTCTGAGGCAGTGGCACGATGTAGTTGCCTGCACAAAGTAGGCTGATGCCCTCAAGATGCTGGTGGGTTAGACAAGGCTGGGACAACCAGGAGCTATAGCCAGCAGGAGACTGGAGCAGCAGCTGAGGGCCCATACAATGCCTTCTGTGGTTCTTCCCATGACATGAGCCTCTGGTGTTCATACAAAGGTGTTGAACCCAGCATTGTACGTCTGTACCATGACACACAACCCTCATTTGGTCTAATGTACTTGGGAGAGCTGAATGAGTACAGAACAGGACAATATCTGACCAAGCAGAAACACTTTCAGAGATATTTTTTTCCTAATAAAAAACTTTAAAATCCTTTATTACAACAGATGATCTTTCTGCATTTCTCTACCACCATCCACCCGCCACTGTCTCCATCTTTAGTGAGACTCACTTGACGAGTCATTCAACTGACACATTTTTTTTCCCCTAACAGCACTGAGTTACTGACTTTGCATGACCAACAGGTCAAAGCACTGTGCAGATCTCAAGGGAGGAGAAAAATCCCACTGAGAAATTCTGTATCTTTTTGTAAAACTATTTCATCCATGCACTTGCCTGTCTTTCCAGCGTGTAAAACACATCTAGTTTCACTCTCAAAACGGTAGACTTGTCTCTGTTATTTTCCTCTTACATAGAACTTTGTGGCTGGGAACTTCTAATTCCTCTCTTTGGCCACTTTTTCAATCTTACAATAAGTGTTTTGATCAGAAGCTAGAATACTGGAGTCAGCTGAGAGCGTATGCAAATTCAGCCAAAGCCTTTTGCCCAGTTGATTCAATCTTCCCTTTAATCCCTACAATGATCCGCAGTAATGGCTAAAAATTCTGAGCAGGAGAAAGAAAGAAAAAAAAACCCTCAGGAAGCAATTTTGATTGCTGTGAGGAAGCAATGGAGGCTCTTGGCCCTGGGGAACTGTCCCCAGTTCATTGGAGGCTTTCAGATACCATGGTGATGGGAGACCTTATGAATAACTAGATAGATAAATGGTAAGTGCTTTTGATCTCTGCTAGCCTGTATTTCATTTTGTCAGCTGGAGAAGAGGCTATTCAAATCTGTCGTCTGTAGGAGGTCAGCCAGGAGAGAGAAAATGTCTTCATTACAGCCTTCTGTTCAGCCAGGCCTCCCAGCTGACCTCGGTGCCCAGGCTTGTCAGTCAGACAAGGCAAATTTTCCAACTGAGGGAAGAATCACTGCGCCAGATTTATCCCCGATGTAAGAGCTTGGAGGCAGCAGCGTGAGGCCGAGGAAGACTTACCCTACATTGGGACATCTCCTCCCAAACGGCTGCGGGATTAACGGGCATCTTCCCCAGTGGGGTGTGTGCAGGGAACCTGAACCCATTTCCCTCAGCTCTGTTTTCAGCGCCACCGGGGCAGAAGGCTCAGAAGGCAGGCGCGACCAGAGCGGTTACGTAAGGCAGCCTTCCGCTGTAGTTCGGATTGCCTAAATAGGAACTACATTTGCTGCATGGAGACTTCTCAATCAGCTAGTGTCCTCTCACGGATCTGAGATACATTTCAAGCAATGGGGCTCCAGTTCACTTTAGTTTACATTTCAGGCTGGAAATTAATTTCTTATGGTTAAAGATCATGCTCTGGCTCTGTGGGCACAGCCCCGCTGAGTTTTGTGGCACTACTCAGGAAGGAAACCAGGACAGGATATCATGACACAGAGCCCTGTCTAACAAAGAAGGAAGATCTCAGCTACCCAGGAGGGAGCAGGAGGGCCTGTTTTTGCAAGAGGATGCATAAAAATTGAAATAGGAATTCCAATCCCATTATTTGGTAATGGGATTTGTAAACCTCATATTCACAGGCTGAAATAAACAATATATGCTTCCCAAATTCCTCCTGGAAGAAGAGCTTCCTACAGCATAGCTAAATTACACAGTAAGTTATAAATTACAACGAACTAAAATAGGAAAAGGAGTCAGTGAAATTAATTTCTGTCTAAAAGATTTCTCAGGTTTTGGATGGAAGGGTGGGGAAGCAAAGTTTCCTCCAAACCCATGCTCTTAATGGAGATGGTTTTACTGTGTTAGATCATTTCCAGAAAGTATTATAAAAATGTTCCCTTTACTCCATCCAGACAGGTTTTAATAGTATCAAAGCAAAATATACCCTGCTATTAGCATGAAATAACATTAGCATAAATGGAAAAGGGTAAGGACACTTGAAAAAAATTCCACATAAGTGGCCTGCTCTTTTCACGAGACATCACTGTAGCTGAGAAACTGTGAAATTTTCATAATAATCAAGTGCAGAGAAAAACAAACAACAGTTTTATTGATAGGGAAATTACATCCTGCTGCTGAATATAAAACTACAGCACTGTTCAATAGCCCTTCAACAGCATTGAAATTATATACTAATTTGTAAGTGTAAATGAAATGTAAATAAAATATTCAGTTTAATCTGGCCACAGAACCCTCCTGGTAGCATTTCAGTGCAGGAACCCAGGAGACATGTATTTGGATTTCATATCCTAGACCCTGAGCTCACGGCATCTGATACCTTTGTGGAAAAGATTTACTCAGCTGCTATGTGTTGATATACTTGTGACAAAATGCACAGCACCAACTGGTCTAGGAGACAGCGCTGGCTTTGGGGGAGAAGGGCTCCTTGGGGGTTTTTGCTTGCGCTCCTTGGAAAAGAAGATCCTTCAATATTTCACAGCAATAGTCCCAAGTATTGCAGTTTGAAGTTATGCTGCTGAGGACCGTTACAGTGGTGCTTTCCTTTGCAATAGGATGGTGTTTCCAATGGGAAGCAAATTGGGCTTTTTACCATCTGGGGAGCAGCAAGGAAAGCAGCTATGGAAAATGAGTGCAGTTGGGAGGCACCATACCAGTTGTTACTACACAGACCCAGAGCTGGCAGCTGGGTGCTGGGGCTCTGGCTGCGGTGCCATTGGATGTCCCGTGGGCTGCCCCACCAGCCCCTGGCTTCTTCAGGGCTGGGACATGTGTGGTGACAGCAACAAAGCTGCTTAGGTGTTTTAATGAGCATCTCCCCAGCTAAAATTCTCCAGCAGTCACCATGAAGCTTGGAAAACCCACAGGGAGTCTGGACCTTGTGCACACACACGCTCGCTGGAGCCCTGGAGCTGCTGTGGTCCCAGCCCGTGGGTTGCTGTGGTGCCAGCAAGCCAGGCCCTAGCAGAGGGGACGCATCCACCCATCACAGCAGTCCCAGTAGCAGCAAATTTCTTCCTCCCATCTGTAATCGTGCCTAGGCACTGAAGGCAGCTCTCCACATCACCTCCTGCAGCCATAAGCCCTCCTGCAAAGTAGGTCTGAGGCACTTACCCAGTCAGCGCCAGGGTGCTTTACATCCCCTGTGTGCTCTGCATGGCAGCAAATTATTTTCCCCGGGGCAGCGCAATGGAAAAAAAAAGCCCTGAAATTGTGCCTTTAGCCACGCTCCTGCCAGGCAGCCCCCACAGAGCCCTCCCTGGATGGCTAGTCCTCAAAATGGTGTTTGAGGGAGAAAGGTTTTGGGGGGGAAGGGAGCGATTGTGTGACTGCACAAAGCCCGTTGAACAGTTAATGCTTTAACCTTGCGTATAATTTATACAATAAACAAAGTCACATGTTTCTCTAATAATTTAGATGTAAGCAAATGTTGATTTATTCAGGAAGGCTACTGCCAGTAGCAAAGCCTGCAGCACTGAAATTTGAATTAAACTAGGACAGAAGCAGGCTAGTCTATAATAACATTTGTATAATTTTATTTTTGCCCTTGGCTCAGTTCATTTCCTTCTACAGTAGATGCATGAAATTGGTTCTTCAGCCACCTTTAGCTGATGTTCATTGATATCGGGGGTAGGCAGAGAAGCAAGAGAATGTAACCTTTTTAGACTTTGTGCTTGCAATCGTAAGGCCATGAATTCTTAGGTCATTTATGACAATAATTTTCTTCTCTGCCTCCTCTTCCCGCAGTACTCTCTGAATGGCTCCATTTAACCTGGAGTGATGGGGCTTTCCCCCCATTTTTTTTTCCTGCGTGGAGACTTCTAGAATAGAGCCTGTTAAACAGATGCAAATGTTGTGTTGTTTTTATTCTTTTATGCAGGCCTGAGGGCATGAAATTGGAGTTCTCTTACTCTGCTTTCAACACGAAGGAAGGGGACTGTATGATACGTAAAAAATGATGGTGAAAAAAATATGCACTAGTACAGATATCTGGAGTGGATCCCTTGGCTTCTTTTCCAACTTTGCCTTCAAGGAGGAGAAAATACTCTGGGAAGAGTATTCCCAGAGGATACTCTGGGAAGTTACAGAGAGACACAGGGCAGTGGTTTTGTCAGGGGTTTCTGGTGGCCACAAGAGCCCTGCCTCTGAGGTCAGAGGATTGACAGTGCTAGAACACAAAGATAAACGACTTTGCTTTTGTCCAGGGAACCCACAACAGGTTTCCAAGTGAAGTCAGAGAATCAAGCTGTGCAGAGTGAGATCTTCTGTTGCCAGGCTGGCAGATGCTGGGCACTGAGTGGACCATGTGCTGTACCACTGTGGAGAGGAAGCCTGGTGCTACCTGGCTACAGACCCTCTCCAGCACTGGGCTGGTATGCCCTGGAGAGCCTGCCTGAAATGCTTCCAAGGGCACGGTGTTCACTTCTGTGAGCCAAGCCGGACACTCTTAGGCTGAGGGGACTTTATGGACAAAGAAGTGGAAGTAAAGTGCAGGCTGGAGAGCAGGGAAGGGAGAGGGAAGCTAAAAGTAGAGCTGGCAGAAGAGTGATAATGTCTCTATCTGGCAACGTGACAGGGATCAACTTTTAACTGCAGCCAGGACAAGATTGTTTCATGGGAATGACTCAAGTTGTTTTTTTCCAGACATAAGCCTGGCCAGGTGCAAAAACTCAAGTGTCTGTCGCAAAGTGAGGTAGTGGTGCTTTTATGCATAACACTGATGTATGTGGTGATTTCATGGCTGTGGTATTTGCTAACGAGGAACTTCATTTTTGCAGTCCCCCACATGGCAAAGGAAAGCTTCTGAACACTAGTCAAAACTAAACCAAGGCCTGCAGGCCCGGGGCAGTTTCTAGGACGCCTGACCTGCCCTTGGCCATGCCTGTGTCCATGTCCCCAGCATGCACAGACTCTGAAACCTGTCAGGGACACTTTCAAAGACCAGCTTGATAAAAGTTTGAGCAGAAACAACCACCTGATGTGTTTCAGGAGAGGGCCATGGCTGGTTGCCAGGATGGGAATGCCAGCCTCAAGCTCCTCCCCTGAAAAAGAATATACTCCCCCTCCTCACCCCACAGTGCCCACAAAACTGGTACCAGCCCATGACCCTTCAAAGGCCCTATTGCCTCAAGAGTGTAAAAGCTGAAACAGGACCATTTTGTAGTCCTAAATGCTAACAGTATGGGGCCTATGGATGCTTTGAATCTTATGACCCCATGTGACCCATCTTGCACTGTCTCACCTGGAAACTAAGGGCTATGACATATTCCCCTTCAAACAGCTTTCCCTGCTTGTGGACCACAGTGAGGGGAGGAGAGTCACATCTGCGTGAGTGCCATGTCCATTCAGCTCTGCCCATGACAATACTTGCAGGCCTCTGTCCCAGCCCCTGATTCTCTTCCTCTCCCCCTGTGCTGCAAGGGAAGGGCAAACTGGGGGTATTGTCTTTGCCAAAGCATGTGGGAAGCAGGAGCAGACTGCAGTGCCACCAGCCACAGCCTCCCAGGCTGGTCCATGGGCAGTGCAGCATGTGTTGCCCCTGACCTGGGGCAAAGTCATGACTGAGCCCTAAGTTCCTGTATTATTAATTCAAACATCGGAGGACATCCTCAGCTGGAGGAAATGTTCATTGTTTCTGGCCCTCGCCCACCGGTTTCCAACAGCACACAGAAGTAGCAACATTTATGTCGTTAAGACAGAACTTGGATCGCACTTCTCTGGTCAAATAAATAAATATCACTGCATCCCATTTAGCTCTGTTAATGCCACATTAAGAATGACATGTGTTTTGACATAACCACCCTTTCCCCCTTAGTTTTTTAAATACCATAAATGAAGCATTAAAAGTCCCAATCCATCACGGTGACATCAGATCGGTGGACTGTGACTTTTATGACATCAGAGCAATTGATTATACGACTCTTTTATGTGTAGCTTGCTATGCAATGATTGCTCTTCTCTCCATATATTACATCCTAACATCTTGGAATAATCTCAAGAGATAAAAAAGGAATCACTGTGAAGCAGTGAAGTACAGTAGTTACAGAATTGCCATAAAACTGTCATAAAAACTGTAGAAACAAAAATGCCTTTAAAGATGGCAATGTTCCATTATGGGTCCCTAGCTAATGGTCTGTAGTTGCCCTATGCATACCTCACTATATTTACTGCTTCTGGGTATTTCTGTACCTTTATCCCAGAAGTTTATATGGTTACCACGACGTGCAGAGCTGTTACCCTGCATACTCTAAGTGCCTTTATCCCCTTATATCCCCTCTAACAAGTCAGATGCTGTTTACACCAGGCTAAAGTCTGGTTTCTCTTCAAATAACCCCCAGAAAGAAAGAAAAAGAGAGAGAGAGAGAGAGAGAGAACACAAAAGCTGACAGAGAGGTATAAGCTCTGTTGCCATAAAATTGCTGGAAGAAAACAGATACTCTGTAGTGCTTATAAAGGAAAGTGCTGTTAAAATTAGTTTCAAGGCACAGAATAAGGAGCCCTTCCTTGCTGAGAAGTGACATGGAAAGTTCTGCCCAGAAGACAGAACTCCAACTGGATTTTTCACTATAAAATCACGTGTGCCTGGGCCCAGTTGACATGCAAAGTGCTGTGCCATGTAACTACTCGCCAGGTTATCTACACAAGGTTACTACTGCGAGCAATGAGCGAGCCAGTGTCTCACTTTCTCAGACACAAACGTGGCCTTTGTTGCTCTGTGGGAGGATAAGCCTCAACAGGCAAAGCTAAATGCTCTTTTTTTTTCCCCTTTTTTAATCTCAAGGCAATTTAATGTAGGCAAAGAGGTGCTACAGTCATAAGAAAGGTGTAAGTCATCTGAGAAGTTTATGCCTTGGGGTCCTGAAAGATGAGCTCTGGCAAATCTCATCCCTGCCGCTGCGGCTGTCCATGCCCCCAGCTCTCCATCCATGCTCCCTGTCCCTGCCTCCGAGCAGGGGCACAGGAAGCATCGTGCACCAGTGCCCTCCCAGCTCCAGCTCCCTGTGCTTCCCTGGCCATTGCATCAGTCCTCACAGGAGTCACAGAGGCACAGACAGGCATCTGTCCCGCTACCTCTGCTCCTACAAGGGGTGACTTTTGACAGAGGAGAGGGGCTGGTGGCCAGAGCAAGGGCTGTTACCCCTTGAGCAACTGCAGCTCTTGCTGCTATGCAAGTGGGCACCTACAGTTCCTTCCTCAGGTTGTCTGCCTCACTAGAACAATACAGAAGCCTCGTGAAATACCTTAACTTCTTTAAAATACTTTGGGATCCTTACACAGAAGGCACTAGAAAAAACCCCATGTAATTTCTACAGGTATCTGGGTGTGCCACATCCTCTAGTCACTCTCAGAAATGATGCAGTGGGAAAAAAGTAGGGCCTTTTTGGCCGGTTTTCTCCAGCCCCTTTGGCACTCACACATGCACACGTGCACATGCACACACACGCATGCACACACACGCTTGCACATGCCTGGGAGCTCCAAATTGCAGCCGGACAGGCCATTGCTGAGGGGAGGAAAAAACCAGTCTGGTGGCCCTTCAGCCAAAACTGCCAAGCAAAGGAAACTGGATTGAGTTCAGCAGCCAAAAAAACCCCTCCATGCATGGTGGAGCCTCTAGGAAAACCCCAGTGCTAGTTGTGGGGTGAGACTCTCCAGGTACTCCCAGCCTGCATTGGTACCCACCAGGAGTGGAGATCTGGAGGTGGAATAGTCCATGACCCGTTTCTTCTTCCTCTGTCCCTCCCAAACAGGCATATTTGGCAGGCTGAGAGACAATCTAGGCTATCTAAGATGATGAATGATTAGTACTTATCCCTTTTCCAAGAATATGGGCTCTCTTTCACTGGGGAGAGGGGGGAAGAGCTGTGGGTTCGGAACCTTTACAAGTGCCCTTTGCAGACTCCAGGGTGATTTCAAGGGCAGCTTATGACACAGGATATTGACAACAACAGAGCCCAGCTTGAACGCCCACCCTTAACTCCCTCTAATTTACATGCAGACCAAGCAGCAACATTATTGTTCAGCTGGGGGCATATTTAATTGCTGAATGTTCTGCAGATGTCTTACAGGCTGTATAGATAAAGGCATTTAAGTTGCTGACTTATAACAGCACATCTTCCATCTTTTAACAGAAAAATTCCTACCTTCTTTGATGGATGCGGATTTTTTAGGACTGCAATCCTGTGCCAGTCCTTTAGAATATTTTAGCAAGTGTTAAACTCCTCAGCAATGCGAGGGAGCAGCTAAACCCTGACGTCTCTTCATCAGGGGAAAAAAATGAGCTTCATTACTGTAAAAGCAGTGCTCTCCCATTACATGAAATCGAGGAAGGTCCATTATTGTTTCTTTAAACCCAGCAGTATGACTTGTCAGGCTCTAGCCAGACGCTGAAGCGACTGCAGTTTATTTAAGTGCAGTCTGCTCCGTGCTGAATCAGACATACAAGGAGTGGTGAGCCTTGCCCCAAGGAGACTGCGACCCAAGGGCAGGCGTGCAAAGCATTGCTGGTGTCAAGGGTCCAGCACAGCTCCCCTTCACAGCACTGCTGGAAGGTGGCAAGCAATACAGGATTGGGCCCATGAACTTAAAGCTCTTGTCTATTGCTAGTTCATATCTTATACTTAAGGACTAAATACTGCATATTGTCTCTTTTTTTTTTTTTTTAAAGGTTTATGGTTTATGTGTTTGGTTTGTTTTTTGTGTTTGGGTTTTTTTTTTAATCCCTTAGAACTTTCAAGAATAATCAGATTTACAAATGGATGACCTGTATATTTTTTTAATGACACCTACAATGCCCTTTCTGGCTTGTGCTGCACCAGGACACCTCTGTCACTAGGACAGAGGTGTCTGACAATTTGTCAGGGAGATCGCCATAAGTTAGGCAGAAAACTGGACTCCATTAAAAAAACATAAAAGCTGGGAGGAGGCAACTTGATGTGGCATGGCTCCTGGCGATGAGGAAGCATGAGTGCATGCTGAAGCTTAGAAATAGAAAGTGATGTCCTCATAAAAATATGGCTTTAGGCTGGTGTGCCACTAGAAATTCTTCTGTCAGTTTAGAATATTTAGCTCTAAGGGATCTCTACTTTCAAATGGATCTTTTGATGCAAAATAGGCTGCACAGACGGAGATAGCGGTGAAGAAGGGAGAGTCGCATTCATTCTCAGTTCTGCTTGGTAAACTGGAGATTTTTAGATAGGTTTTTTGATCCCAAAGTGGGCAGGTGCATTACCTTACTGGGGCATTGGGTCTCCAGGCCCTTCTAACTGAAAACTGTTACTGATGCCTGGACAGCTAAATAATACCGAAAGCTTCAACACTGCTGGTTATCAGGGGAACCTCTTTAGCCTAATTTGAAAGCTCAAAGCTCCAGGCAACTGAATTTTTTTCGTTACAGGCTCTTTTGTGTGATGTTCCAATGCAGTATATCCAATCAATGATGCGATATCACGCACGGTACCATCATGTGGATGTTTATTCCCCTCCGTGTTTTGTATTTGACTTGTTAAACTGCACGAAGAGTTTGGGGAACAAACGGGGTGTGTGTGGGTGTGTGTGGGGGGGTGTGTGTGTGTGTGTGTGAAAAGCAACCTCCTCAGCTTCTCTGCTGTGGAAATTTGAAACTAGAGAATATACAAACCTCCGTGCTCCAAGAGAAATGAAAAAGAGCGGAAAATGAAAATATATACATATGTATACACATGAACAAAACATGAGCCACAGTCATGGCAATCTGGGCTCCAATGTGCCTAACAAAAGGGGTTATTCCTCCAAGCAATCTGTGTGCCGTAAAATTTAGGACACAACAAGGCTGGTTTATGATTGCACTGTAGATTCCACTATAAAAATACAGTCTCAGTACAGTAAATTCCACTGGACAATTAGGACAGTCTGGTTTGGGGGATTTGTAATATTGCATCTGCTAAAAGAAGTAATAGTTTGGATGGGGGAGAGGGGCAAGACTAATTATTAAGATACTAATTCTTCCTTTCTTCTGTAATTCCTCTCACACACACCCTTCATAACTTAAGCTCATTTGGGGAAATTACAACAATTGTGAGGATTCTTTCCACATTGATTTTTTTTAACACAAATAATAATAGGCCAGATCTTCAGATGAAATAAATCAGCCCAAACCATTTAATTTACCATGTGCCTGTGTAAGTAATGTTAAATTGATTTTATTTATTAGGATGCCAAAATAAAAGTAGGAGCAAGCTCCATGATGAATGATTCATTTACAGAGGGTGCCTGGTGCCTCCTGAGGTTTTGGCCCAAAGAGCAGGAGCAGCTTATGGAAACTCCATTGTTTTGATAACACATTTGATTTAATTTGCTGTAAGCTACTCATCCAGTCCAGTGCTAAAAACATAAAAGATGGTTCAGGACTAAGAATTCAAGCAAGACTAGATTAAAAACTAGATTCTAAACCTTCAGAATGAAGATTTCAGATCAGCTCAAACCAATGTTTCCATTAACTGCATTTTTCTATCTTTACAGGATTTTACTTCCCATCTGGTTTCTCTTGCTGCTCTGTTCTGAAGCACATCGTAAACCTGTGTTTCTGCTGCTGTAGTCCCTGCTCCGTAAGATAACTGACACTGGGAGTTTCTCCTTGTCATGTCACAAAGTCACTCTCAAATGAGAATTCGTATTTGAACCTTAATATCTGCGACAATAAGGCAAATAGGCAAGCAAAAGTGGCAGGCATCTGACAGGGGCAAGCTTCCATAATGCTCTTTTCTTACATCATGAGAAGAATCCCTTCTTTTTTCAACTTGATCATGTTGGTACAACAGCTGATGGTGCTGATAACCTTGTGCTGTCATTGACATGAGCCTGGTGTGAGGCTATTCCATCCTGCAGGACTGTATCCTGCACTCACCATATTCACCAGGTAGCCTGATCTTTTACTTTTGGCATCCTAAGAAATAAAATCATCTTACCACTATTTATACATTTCCATGGAAGCAAAGGGTCTGTGGACAGACACTGGCCTGGAGTTCAACTAACACTGCTGTCCCTTTCACAGCATTAGCTCTCTGCCCTGTGAATCTTCACAGTGAGTTCTTCATGATTTTTTGATTCCTGGGAGATGTCATCAATGCAGCTGTAGCAGCGAGAGAGTGAGAAATGAAGCAACACTTACACATTCACAGTGGGTGTATTAATCTCATTTACAAGGGCAACATCCCAAATTAAAGGTATTGTCGACTTAGTAAACAAATCACCACTGAAGTCAGCTCGGCATAATCAGATGAGACCTCTTTTATCTCTTAAAGGCTTTGGCATCAGAGTCACAAATCAAAAGGTGTTGATCAAATTCATCCAAGACAAGCAAAATTTTCCTTCTTACACCTACCTGTCTTACTCTCTGTATCCACATGGTTCACATCTCTTTATCACCTCTTCGCTGTTTTCAGCTCATGTCATTTGTAAGCAGGGGGACAGGTAAACACAAGGAGGCAAAGACTGCTGCTCAGGATACTCAGTTAAATAATGTAAAAACTGCACTCTCCAGATAGGAAGCACAACAAAAAAGCAAAGAATTACATGATTAGGAAACAAGGTGAGCCAGCTAATCTCCCATCCCAGTGAGATGGAAAGGATTGAAAAGCCTGCCTGGGTCTGCAGGGGATCTGCAGTCCCCGGGAGTTCTGGAAATTGTGCCAAAAGCTGCCACAATGTGCCTGGGGCAGCGCAGCATCTCCTACCTTTTGGATTCCTCTCAAATCTGAAATGAAGCTCAGCAGAACCAAAACTAAATACAACTGGAGGGTTTAGGCATTCACCCTGTGAATGAACCAGGCACTAAGAAACTGAAAAAACACCCAACCCAGGTAGGGATTGTGTTTATTTAAACACCATAGCTAAGAGATTTATGAATCTAGGTGTGTTGCAAACAGATGATGTAGCAAGTGGCATTGGGAGGAATGCTTTCTATACAGTCACAGGTAATCTGGTACAGAATTACCTACGAAATTCAGTAGGGCAGCGACAGCAACTCTTTTACCTACTCCCAGCTTATTTTACTCATTCATACATGACTGGTTGGGAAAGATATTTTTCTAAAACCTCGTGATCCAGACATTCTGGAGACACCAGCATGTCTACAAGCAAGAGTTTTCCCTTTTGCTGCTGTTTATTTTCACTTTGTGCTGGGGGAACATAACATGCATTTCTGTCAAGTCATATGGTAGCAAGTATGCTCAAAGGAATGCTCATCCTCACAATAATGTCAGAAATAACTCATTTTTCCAAATGGCAAATTTTAATTGCCGGCTTAATCTAGTGTAATAACAATATGGAGGCTTAAGGCCTCGGTTCAGCAAAGCATTTAAACGTATGCTTAAGTATTCATTGCGCTTAATGAGACTTAAGTCTCTGCCTAAGTGTGTTCAGCTAGTTCAGCGACTTGACACGAACTGAGGAGTTAACAATCCTGATTAAGTCAGACCACTGATAATATGACTTCAGAAAATAGTGTCTGAATAAACATTTCTGAGTGTAAAGTTTAAGAGTGCAATGAAATTAGCAGGCTGAAGGGAAAAATAAAACCCTTAAAACCAGTGAATGAACTTGCTGCTGTTATAGAATCATAGAATCATCATGGTTGGGAAGGACCTCTAGGGTCACCGTGTCCGACCTTCGTCCTAACACCTCGCTATCTACTAGACCATAGTCTCAAGTGCTACGTCTACTCATTTTTTAAACACTATGAGCAGTCTTTCCAAGGAGGAGCTGATTGGCATACTCCCATATGGAACAGAAACAGTAAAAAGTAATCAAATACCATTACACAGCAGAATCCAGCAAGTTGAATTAAGAAAACACCCTCTGAGAAGATGAGATCATCTCCAGATAGTAGTTAGGGAACAGGTCACCTACCAGCACTGGGGATCCCATTGCGCACAGGGATGGCTGCTGTCTGCAGTCACCCAGAAACACACAATTTCTGAACGGGAGGATGGATACCTGGAACTTAAGATAGCCTTTGGGCAGTCTCAAGTTCACTTGAGAGCATGGCATTGACGTATCTTCCTGCAGTTCTCTCTGTACTCTGCCCAGCAGTCTTTCCAATTTTCCCTTTTTTTCCAAAAATAGGAATTATTTTAGGAAACTCAATAGCAGAAAGGCATTCTGAATAGAGCTCTGATTGTATAGCTCGTCATTTGAAACTCAGGAAATGCAGAAGTAAGGGATTTGTGCATAGCTTTGACTCCGTCTGCTGCTCAGAGACAGAGCTCTGTGTGTGTGTATGCACACAGGCAGATACGTGCAGAAGAGTATGCAGTACTGCTGCTCCTGTAAAGGTGATGTTTAAAAGCTGAAAAAAAAATGTAACATAACGTATTTGTTATCAGTATGAAAAGTAATATGAAGTTGCAGTATGTTTGTTTCCACAAGCTTACACTTTGGATCTGTGATATGATCCCCACGGTAAAATTAATTTAGAGATCAAAATAGAAATGAGAAGTATAAACCTGGGGTATTTAAGTCTATGGGATCTTTGCTGTTGACTTCAGCTTGACAAGGAGTACAACTGGCATGAAAATGACTTTTTCTTGGGACATACAGAGCACTGAAGTGCACCAAGTAATCCTCTGAAAAATCCAGAAGGGTGGTATGTGGTACACATCTATTTGCAAGTTCCTCATTCCCTGAACTGCTAGGATTTAAAAAGCCAAGCATTCATTACAAGGAAGTTTGCAACTTAAATCTCCCAGCTAGTAAAGTTTTGCAGCTAATTTAGATAAGAATAGAAGATTTTAAACTCTCATCTGCAGCTGTATAGTTAGAGCCATAGAGAGAAGTTGTTGTATTAACTTTACTTGAGAAGGAGATTGTGCCTTTGTGATCTTACAACATCATTTCTCACTGAAAGCTGGCAAGCGTGCAAGTCCCTTTCACAAACATAAGTCATCTGCACCAGTACAGGATAGTTAAGATGATTTATTTGGATTTCCTTCAAGCTTTTGACAAGATCCCATACTAAAAAAAAAAAAAAATCCTGTAAAAGCTGTACAGTAGAAAAGTAGCACTGTTCTCTGTTGTAAAAAGCAGACTGGGAGACAGGAACTCCTGGATTCTCATTGTATTTCCTTTGATCTGTATGCCCTGTTCACAATAAGCCTGACACTTATTCCTTCTGTGGCTTTGGGCAAGTCATATAATCTCTCTGCCTCGTTTTTCCTATCTTGGGGGGTATTGCATGGATTAGTTAGTCAGTGTTTGTAAAGCAGCTGAAAGAGTATTGACCCGATTCTCCCAGGGAAGCAGGGACACTCGGCTTCTTGGGAAGCCATGACCAATAAATTCTAAGGCGAGCTACAGAAAATAAATAAATAGCAGAAGAAAAATGAACACAGCCTCGACACAGACTACACCTGGTTTGGTTCAGCTTGTTCCTGCAAAAGGCTGCACACACCAACTCCCCTGCCACGGCTGTCAGAGGAGCCCAGGACCTCCCCAGGGGTGTTTGGCTGTAGCTGCTGGTGAGAAAGGGAGTGAGAATGGAATGCTCTCAAAGCGGTCACCAAAACCTCTCTCTCAACAAGTGTTTGCACTGGTGAGCTGGCAGAGGAAAATAAACAGCGAGCAAACGACACGTGGTGATGATATTGTCCCATGCAGTTGAAGAGGATTGTGAGAAGCCTGAGATGAATTAAGAAGCATGGGTGTGTCCTGAATTTGGGGATGACTGATGATCGAATAAAATTTATCTTGGATGGGTACAAGGTAATAAACATTGGCAAGGTTCTCTCTGTGACATCATTGATTTTACTTTGTTTGGCTTGACTTTGCTGCACAGTCACAAGCAGTATGTTTCCATGTGTCTCTGAGACAGAGAAAAGACTGAGAGGATGGTTCCTGTGCCAGGCATCAGTGTGGGAGGTGTTGCTGACCATTTTGATAAAAGGGCAAATTGAGAACATCATTCTTTAAAGCTAAGGGAGAAATCAAGAGAGACAACATCGTAGCCAAGTGGCTTGGAAAAGCAGCAGCAAATCCCCAGGCAAAGGTGAAGGAATATTTCCTCAGTATTTACGACTTTCTTGATCGTTTTGGAAACTGCTTTTCTCTGTTGGCTGATGCCAAGAGAGCAAAGGTGGCTGCTGCTGCATTAGCAAAACTCTGCTTTTTCTGCTGAGGAAGAGAAGTGCAGGACACAGGAGGATGAGCCAGTTTTGCCAGTATGAGTGCATCCACAGGAGTCACTTCTCACTTTGGAGTAGCCATTTGTGTGCACAGGTAACGTAGTCGCAGAGAGAGGAGAATGCAGCCAGGGGCCTTGACACAGAGCCCTGTTCCTATTTTGCACCAGCAGCTACACCGGCTACATCGAGCCAGACTCTTTGCCAGCACTGTTTGCTCTTCTGTCTGTCAGGGGAGTGTTCCCAGCATAGACGTGGCCTTGGCAGCACCAGTCCTTTTCTCATGTGCACTGATGAGACGCCTCTTTCGTGACACCTTCCTTGAACTGACTTTGGATTTATATGTGGTGATCATCATGTCCTTTCTTTTCTAGGGGCTCCTCTTCACCAGGTACACTCCGTGGTTCATTCGCTCACAAGAAGACTGAAGACTGGAAGAAACACAACAACAAAACCCAAAGCAGGCTAGCAGGAGGTTGGCTGGCAAGGTAGGACTTCTCTCAACATCTGTCTTACGTCTGGCTGGGATGGAGAAAGGTTGCCCGGAGGTATATATGGGAGTATTGCCTTTGCATGATCTAGCACAGCAATTTTCAGTGACTGTGGCATGAGGGAGAGTTTTGCCAGATGGGCGTTTTTCCATGGCAGACATTTTCAGCCTCTGCCTTAGGAGATGGCTGTGTCTATTTTCACAGGCAGTCAAAAAAATCCTCTTTAAACTTGTAGGTCTCTTCATGTCCCCCTAGCAGCAGGGACAGGACCAGTAGGACGTGGATTAAAATATCAATGAGCTTCTGGCAAGCCATTATTTTTGACCAGGAAATTAACAAATAAGGATTGTGATAAGGCCACAAGGTTCTCGCCCCTGACTGCTGTCACTGACCAAAAACCTACTGTTGTCTATCACTGCTCAGCATCTGTATGAAACAAGGTACTGGGGCATTGCTAAAACATGGAAATTACCTTTATAACTTCAGCTGTGATATATACACTACATATGGAACCAAGAACAAAGCACACAGTAGCTTAACATTTATGCACTTTTCCTCCTTTGCATAAACTCATCCATCAAGTACGGTCAGAGTAGCCCGGCTCCTGTAATTCCTTGCAAACTTGGAAAATGACAGTGATACAAAATCAGTAGGAGGTGAAAAACTGCTGCTTTTCAGGAAGTAGCTGGGAGAAAAACATCATTGATTTAATAGTGAATTTCTCCAAATTATTTCAAAGAGAGAAGTACAGCTGCTTTCCATGGATTCCTGTTTCTACAAAGAGAGAAAGGAGGTGCTAGCAACATCAGTTTTTCAAAGCTCATGCATAGCATTGAAAACACGGGGTAATTTCTGTCACACAGAAATATAACATGAACTGTAATAACACTTCTATCTTGGAAAGGGAGTATTCCAGACAGTTGCTGCTTCTTTAGCAGAAGGGTAGTGAGTATCTCTTTCAAATACCCTTTCTAAAAGACACATTTGCTCTACAGTGAGTCTAGAAAATTAGCCTGGATCCCAGATTTGTGGGTCACTCATTACAAGCAGTATTTGAAGGTCTAAAACCTTGGAATGGACAGTTTCTGAAGGGTGGATGTAGTAACAGCCTTGCTCAGATTCTACAGTCTGACCCTTTCTTTACCCAGCTCAGCTGCCTGGCAATCCCAGACCAAGGTACACACTCCCAGGCTTTGGGCTATTCAACACACAAGCACAAATCCAGATTTCACAGCCTGAGTTTCTCTTGTAGCTATATCGAGTATCCCTCTGAAACATTTCCTCAGTTGAGTAGGATCATTTATTGGGTAGAAATTCATACTTCAAATAACTATCTCAGTGTATTACCCTATTATGGTGGTATCTCACACCTTCTGGAATACAGATGCATTGAAAGAGACGACTGTAACATCAGTGTCAATCTACTGTAGTACTGTATGTACTGAGGGTGCTGTATCACCAATGTCTCTCTGAAAACTCATGGTACAGTTGAGTAACACCTCTGAGAATGGTGGTTTTAATGTTAAAAACCCAGGAGGGAAGGTTATTGGTATGTTTTGTTATTTAACAACACCAAAAACCTCCGCTCTTTGTCTCTGTGTATATAGGTGTGCTCAGGGAATAATTTTTATAGGTAGGAAAGCAGAGAGATTCTGACATCCAAAGGATGCACAAAAAGATACACTAACAGAAGTTTCTATGGTGCCCTGAAGATATTTCTGTTGTGTGATAGGGCTTTTCATGAGCAGTTTTGTCTCAGGCTGTAGGACCATGAAGTAAAATTGAGAGGTTCTGGACTAAATGAACTGAGAACGAGGCAGATTATACAACCTCTAGAAATCTCGTTTGTTTGTTTGTTGTTCATTTGGGTTTGGGTTTGTTTTTTGGGGTTTTTTGTTGTTATAGGGTACTGGAATATAAAGTAACAAAATCAAGTTAATCAAATGTTTATTTTTCTCCTTAACAATTTGCCTTCTCACCAACATCCGCACACGTCCACACATGCACACACTTTACCCTCTTTTCCTCATTGTAGTCTTTAATTAGAATGACTTGAACAGTTAAACCGGAACGATCTTAGAGCAATTTGTACAATCTCATGAGATACACTCAGTTATGCCCTGAATTCTGCATGTTTTATCCCAGTGGTTAGACCAGATGAAGCTTTTTCCATGTTCAGCCCTGACGGTATTTCCCATGATACAGCCCAGAAAAGCTTACAGTGACCATAACGGTTCATTAGTCCCTTTGCAAAGTGTACTGACTAATCTGAATAAAACATCTGGCTTGCAACGGGAGGAGAGGTTTCAAATGTGCCTGGGGAAATCCAGTCAAAGTAAAAGATAGCAGGGGCAGAGGTGAACTCTGACTTGCTCTTTCCTCCTGAGTTTGTACAAAATCACTCCTCTCCCACCTATTTTGCAGCAAAGACAGACAGACTTCTCTGTGCAACAAATGTCTGAAGGCAGGAAACAAAGCCAGTATGGTACTATCCCTTTGTGCCCCTCGGAAAGCATCTGCAATCACTGAGCAAGCCGAGGGGCCGCTTCTCAGGGGAAGGAATAACTGGAGTGGGAAGAGGAAAGCAGAGCACTCAGAGAAATGCAGAGGATTTCCCAAAGTTGATTGTAAATGCACATACACATAGGAGGCAATGCCACCAGGCTTCACGTTTTCAATCCTGCACGCTCAAAGGCAATCTTATAAGCCTTTCTTTGGTTACCTATCCACAAGTGTCATGATTTGCTGGTGGTCTCAGCATCTCCAGGTCCCACTGCTGGCCAAGGGATTTACAGTCTCTGAAGCCTTCTGAAAGACATCCATGGAAAAGCCCCAAAAAACATGAAAAAAGGCTTTCTGTGAAACTGCTCTGTGCTCTCTTGATTACCCACACAGACTATAATCTTATCCATATCTTCTCAAGGGACCCAGCAACTCCCAGGAGATTTCAGTACACTAAAATATGATGTTTCTGGAGAAGAATCTACTTCAGTCTGGGGTTTTTCAATCCAGTGATAAAATTACAGAAATGAACTTCATGTCCCACTCCAGTGATACTGTTTCTCCTTCAAACAGCTACTCAGACTCTGATCTTACTCTCTGACGGACAACTGAGTGAGCTCAGAGTTCGAAAGGTTTTGGTGCAGGGAGAGGCATCACCTCCTCTTAGAATGTCTGGCAGGCAGAACTGTCACATCCGAGCAGCCTAGGGCAGAGCTAAGGGATCCTCATGGAAATCCATCACTGTTTCTGTGTCCATTTGCATTGCTTAACACAGAGACAACCTCCTAACCAGGAATCGTAGTGGGATATGGAAAGACTTTTATTCTGCTTCAGGTTCTGAATTAAGAGCAAAAGGATAGTAAGTGGCATAAGTGCAAGAGGTCTACACAGAAACAGGGTAGAAGTAGTTGTTGCTGCATTATCTCAGCCACCTTCCTGTAGTAGACCTGTGGCTCGATGCCTTGTTATTCTCACAGAAGCAGAAGGGATGCTATTGCTTAGGCTACTTCACTGTTTGGTACGGTTCACACTCTTCAGTTCACAGTGTAATAACAACATCTGTTTCTTCAAATACAGCATCAAAATGTTACTGGTTATAAAGAAAAAAAAAAATAATTTTTAATGTTCCTTGGAGAAAACAAATCTGGAGAAGCAGTGTTCATAAGTGTTCCCTTCAAAGGCAATATCAAACCTTTTTTACTTTTTAAAATAAATAAATAATGCGCCATGCACAAAATATCTGATTCAGGCAACTTCTGCTAGCTTCTCTTTCCAGACTTATCTGCTCTTCTCAATATTATTGAAACATGATTGCAGCACATACGAATCCCGTGGAACTGCAGGAGGGAACTTTCAAAAGAAGGTCAAGCTGACATGAGGGCTGACATGAGAAGAGCCCCTGCACTTGTTTCCAGACAGGATTACAGCTAAATCAGAAATAATGCCCTTTAGCAAGTGGACACATATGATCTGCAGCCGTTGGAAAACTTGCCTCTTCAAAAGCTGCAATTTTCCAAACTGTTAACATTGACAATGATACAGCAAAACTACTATAGCTTTCCAGAGGCTAATTATGAGCAGGTGATGATTTGGGGAAAAATTCAGAAATCAAATATTGAGCTCAGTTTGAGCTCATTAAGGTTGCTATTCAGCACCGGTAAAATATTCATAATGCACAAACACAATGAAGTTTTATGTAAACCTGTTTAAAAAGAAGGTAACTCCAAGTAAAACAGAACAGAATTTGGTTTAATGCATTCTCCTTTGTATGTAAATTGCCTCCGAGCAGTTAATAAAGGTAAACCTTGCTAACTTATTTAGATATATGTGAGAGCCCTTTTGGGTTATATTAATTTCTTGTGAACTCTGCCAATGACAAAAATTCATCCCTAGATCAGAGTACGGCCACACCACTAGTAAATTCAGGCCTGCGTTACAGTAAGAAGGCTGCAGATACTGGAAGCTGTGAGAGGAGAGAATGAGCAAAATACCTCTGTGTTATTCATGTGCGGTTTATATTTTGGACCACTGTGTAGAGGGAAGGACCAGGCTGCAGTCCCATCATGATATGACATCGGACAAACGGAGGCAACAGTATCTCCCCAGCATGGTTTGCAGCTACCCCAGAGGGTACTTGTGCTATCCCACGGTTGTGGCGTGAGACTTAAGCTCGGGATTTTTTGATTTATGAGATGAAAGTTTTACCAAATGAGCCTTCTTGAGGTAATAAATGCATTTTCCTACTTCTTAAGAAAATACACCTTTTCTCATCTAGTGCTGACATCACTTAAGAAACTCTTTGCTGCAGGTAAAATAACAGCACAAGGATATTTTTCACATTTTTAAAGGAAGCTACTTTGTTATTTTTCTCCACCTTTCCCTACAGCAGCCACTTGCAAGCTTGAAATTAAAATTTGCTCCTTTACTGATTTTTTTTTCCTCTGTATTATGCAGGTCACTAATGAGTGCCAGGCTTCTAGCATTGCTTTATTTATTTATTAGAAAGAGAAGAGCAGTGAAGCATTTAAAATAGTCACATACAAAGAGCCATAAAATTTTTTGCAGTGACAGACTGTAAGACAGAAATAAAGTTAGGTCGACACACAGGTCTACTGAACTTGTAACATTTCATCTGGATGGAAGACTGAAAATCTGCTTTACGGCATTGTAACTGAAAAACCAGGAGAATCTTTAAGTTATTAAACCAGCTTCAAGTACTTAAAAAATTACTCTGCGTAACATTAGTAAGAGTTGCAATGATCCCGTTCCACAAGAACCCAGCTGGAGAAGGCTTCGGTGGTTCAGGGGAGTTTTTCCTCTTGTGTGCAGCTGGGTTTTGGAAGAATATTAAAAATAAAATGTGAAGATGAAGCCATGTTGAGTGTTTCTTGGAACACAAAAGTCTGTGGCTACTTAAAGTTTTTCCTTTCTAATTTCTCTCAGCCATTTCTCTTTAATTAATCTGACATATTTGTGCTCATTAATATTGCTATGAGAAAGCATTTTCAAATGGTGCGATTCCTACGTGAGAAGTCCTACCATGTTATTATGCTTATCATTTCCAGAGAAGAGGAAAGACAAAAAGAATGTATTTGGTTGGATGCATTTTT
Source organism: Ceryle rudis (assembly GCA_033439905.1). Classification (NCBI taxonomy): domain Eukaryota; kingdom Metazoa; phylum Chordata; class Aves; order Coraciiformes; family Cerylidae; genus Ceryle; species Ceryle rudis. The sequence goes on along the minus strand of JAAGNO010028305.1, from coordinate 1,659 downwards.
AAGGAAAAGAATTAGTCATTCTTTAAGCTGCAGCAACTGCCTTGGGAGAATAAAAAGGATATCGTTCTATTTCACACTACTTTCTTTAAAATACTAAAAATGTAGAATAAAAAGCTAATTGTAGGTATTTCCTGGACACGTCTGGTTCTATTCAGGGGCTTTATTGGGCAGTTTTGGCCTCACAGCCTGGTCTTTTTCATAAAAAATGTCAGCAAAGTCTCTGAATTAATGGACTGTGAAGTGCTTAGAAACATACCGTTTCACAAAAGTATACTGCGAGGATGTGACGCTAATGGGAGGCGACCCACGGGTTTGTGACAAAATAGTCCACTGCAGCAACAATAACAAACTGATACACCTTCTAGACACCGTAGCTTTGACCAAAGCCATATACAATGGAGTGGAAGATGAAGAATAGTCAGATAAGGGGAAATTGATCACGAAAGAGATTTGTAAATATTTGGTTATCCTCGGGTTTGTTTTCTTCAGGAGAAGGGAGCTGCAAACTCCAGGCTGAAGAAAAGGAAAAAGGCAAGGCTCCATTTCAGTTGGGTAATTGGAAAAGGAAAGTTAGTAGCGTTTGTGAGCAATGTCAGATGAACCTAAGTGGTAAATTTCTGGATTTGCTTACATGGATTTGTTTTCTTTTAATTTTGCTGCTTTAAAATAAAAATAAGAATAAAACATGCAGTGCAACTCCTTCAATCTTTTTGCAATTCTGCATGGTTGAACATTTGAAATGAGTTTGTGTATCACCCCCAGGCACTGATTCAGACTCGATTGGGGCAAAGCAGACTCCATGTGCTTATTTTTATACACGTCATTTGGGAAGTTATATAGCCAAGGGAACAGAAAATGTGTTGCTCCACTGCCAAATTATCACATATCCCTCGATCAAAACGGGAGGTGATCCTAATCAACAAGTTGTGCGACCTTAGTGCTATGGCAATGTCAGGTCAGCTCGGGAAAGTGAAGAGAGAGATCTAAATACAAATAAAAAGAAAGAGTGAGACAGAAAGAAAGCAAGAAACAACCAACAATCCTTATAATTATCATCATCTGCTGCTTTTCCCTCTTCTGGCAAAGAAACACTCCATCCATTTGCAGAAATCGCCTGCGGAAACGTTACATCAAAACTAATCACAACGATTAAAATCAGCTTTTCTGTGCAAGAGGAGAGTAAAAAGCAAGTTGGAGGCTGGAATGAGACTGTTTTTTCCACCAAAAAAATCCTGGAAAAAAAAATACATGCGATATATATATATATCTATATGCACGTTTCGAAGGAGATCAATTTTATGCCCGTGTGATCAGTTAATTTAATTTAACTTTTATTTCGGAGATTGATTCAGGCTGGAGGTAGAGACATGAGCTAATTGTATCCTGATCCTTGCCTTGAGGGGTTTCAAAGCCCTGGAGCAACTATTCTCTGTATTTTGCTCTGTCTACCTTAGCCAAGCTATTGCATTTCTCTCTGGTGTAGCGAGGAGAGCAGACCGCTGCCGGGAGAGAGAAATATCGGAAGTGTGAGTTGGGGGGGGGGGGGGGGGAAGGGGAGAAAGAAAGGGAAAAAAAAAAAGGAGGGGGAAAAAAAAAGAAAGAAAGAAAAAAAAAAAAAAAAAACCCAAACAAACAAGGGACACTTTTGCGGCTCCGATG
>JAAGNO010028304.1:0-10337 GCA_033439905.1 Ceryle rudis | reverse complement strand
AATTTCTTCACCATGAGGGTGGTGAGACACTGGAACAGGTTGCCCAGAGAGGTGGTGGAAGCCCCATCCTTGGAGGTCTTTAAGACCAAGCTGGATGGGGCTCTGAGCAACCTGATCTAGTGAGAGGTGTCCCTGCCCCTGGCAGGGGGGTTGGAACTAGATGATCTTTAAGGTCCCTTCCAACCCTGACAATTCTATGATTCTATGATGTCTTTTAAATGCCTCCAGGGATGGGGACTGCACCACTAACCTGGTCAAGCAATTCCAGTGCCTGACATCCCATTCAGTAAAGAAATCCTTCCTAATATCTGATCTAAACTTCCATTGGCACAACTTAAGGCCATTTCCTCACTTGGTTACTTGGCTGAACAGACCAACCCCCACCTCTCTACAAACTCCTTTCAGGTAGTTATAAAGAGCAAGAAGGTCTCCCCTAAGACTCCTTTTCTCCAGGCTACTAAACTCCAGTTCCCTCAACCACTCCTCATCAGACTTGTGCTCCAGGCCCTTCTCCAGCTTTATTGCCCTTCTTTGGACAACCTCTAGTACCTCAGTGTCCTTCTTGTAGTAAAGGGCCCAAACCTGAACACAGTACTTGAGATGTGGCCTAAATATTTAGGCCATAGATTTATGTCACCCTTTAAAATCAGTTTAAACTTTGTTAATGCATTTACTGGAAGACAAGGAGTAAATTATTATGTGACCTTAAGAGCTTAATTAGTTACATCTTGCTTTTTACTCAATTTCTTTATGAGGTCAAATGGGTTATATTTATGGGTAATCAGTTCTTAAAATTTATTAATTTGTTGGTTTAATGCCATTTTGTTGTAACACACAGAACCTTATTCAAAGCAGTTAAAAGAGGAGTTAAAAAAGCTATAGCTCATTTATAGGTCTAAAATTAATGCTGAAGGTTATGTGTGATTCAGTTTGAGGTTAAGACATGTAAATTTAAGTTTCTACAAGATGAACCACATGTGTATGCAGGGTCTCTAAATTCATCCTGTGGCTGACATTCTTGGCCCAATTTGGCTTTTTTTATACACACATCTGCTAAGATTTCAGGGTATGTCTTAGATATCTCCACCAGGATACATATTATCCAGATCATACACGAGGTTCACACCTTCCTGCAGCAGCAGATGGCAGACAGATAAGATACACTAGAAGGGCTGATATGGCAGTAGCTGCCCATGTGAAGGAATGTAGCAGAGCTGCTGATGGCTAATCAGCTGAACGACTTCTCTGTGACTTTAATGGCTGCCCTGACAGTGATTGACAGCTGTCTTAAGAAAGCTGCATGTGGATGATGCCATATTAAAAAAATGTGTCTGGAGGGCTGGGCTGCTATGCAAAGGGACTTGAACAGAAGAAATGATCTGATGGAAACTTGATGAAGTTTTAGAAAGGCAAACACTGAGTCCTGCACAGCGAACATAACAAAACAGTATCAACTGGACACCAACAGGACAGAAACTAGTTTAGCAGAAAGGGAAATGGGGCTCATGGCGAGCAGCAAATTGAATATGAGCCAGCATTGTGCCCTGGCAGAAAAGAAGGGAAGCAGCATCTTAGATTGCATTAGGAGTGTTGCAAGCAGATCCAGGGAAGTGACAGCTTTGAGTATCTGGTGTTATCTTCACTGCTTTCTTGCATAATTGAGTTGTTCTTTTGGTCTTTGCCCCCTTTTCTGATTTCAGCTGGCACACAATTATACTGACAAATATAAAAATACATTCATATCCTTCTACAGCTCATCATGCTAAACAACTCTACTCTCTTCTTAATCTGAGTTCACAAAACATAAATATGGAAATGGGATAATTGTCTCCATAGAAAAAATATATTATGTAAGTTAACAGAATTTGATGCTTCTGTCAGATTCAAAGAACTGACTTTGATAAAGCATTAGTCATGTAGGTTAAGACAAAACCACTTTCGTCTTAGTTGAGTGACAGCTTTAAAAAGATCTTCTTAACATTAATTCTAAAAGTGCCCAGCATTCTTCATTCTTATGCGTATAGAATTCTTTGCATTTTCAGAAAAGTAGCAATATTTTTATTATCTCTTTGAAGAATTTATGCAAAGTTATAAATTAAATAAAAATTGGTTTTAGCTTTACAGAATTTTTAAAATCCACCTAATATTTTCATACTTTGCAACTTTTCTTTCCATTTATTAAAATTTCTATGTTTTTAGTAAGAAAAAACTTACTGAAAAATGTTACTACATCTTGTGAAGAATGTTGCACTTTTATCCCTGCTTTAAATAGATTATGTGCCTCCTCCAGTAGGGAATTAAGATTCTCGAGGTTAAAATGACTTAAAATTGTCATAGAACCTAAGTAAAATGAAGTAGATGCACAACTAGGAGACTTATTATGTTATAATGTTGTGGAGAGAGGGATTCATGTTATTGTCTTCATAAAGCACCAAAACAAAGAGAGGGGGCTTTTGAAATAAAATGCAAATAAAGAATAAATGCAGAGAAGAGTTTCAGGCAGACAGCAGATTGCATGCTGTCAGGAGGAATGTGAAAAAGGAGTTGTTTGTATCCAACTTAAACTGGAACCAAAAAAATGTAATTTTCAGTGTTAGTTAGTAAAGCCTATTTTAGGAGATGAGAAAGGCAAAGCTTGAAGCCACACATTATATTTCAAAAGCTTTTCTCTGCTGAATATAAATTATGCTTAAAGGCTTTATTTCACATATATTCCAATTGACTTAGGGGCATGGCCTGCAAACAAATTGGCAGTACTGATTTTATAGCCTTTCATTTCATGCCCCTCTTAGCCACTAGGACTCATTTTAATCATCTCACCTCATTGTCCTAGAGAAATATTATCAGACACAGAAAAGATTGCTGGCAAGGCTCTAAATTTCAGATCAATATTAATCACAGTATGCAGAATGCTAAGACCAAATTCAAGAGAAACTTCAAATTAATCTTGCAATGAGCTTTTACACACAGAGCAGAGTTATTATTTGCTTCCCTAATTTGGAGTCTTGAAGAGGGAATATATATTTGCCAAGGCCGACTTACTGATCAGTTGGATAAAGTTAGTGAACTCACTGACTATGAAGGGCCAGGTATACATGGTATAAAATTTCCTTGCAACAAGAAATTTTGCTTTCGCATTTCCTTTGTGCAATTGTGAGACTAAGAGAGGACATGATTTCTAACAAGGAATTTATGCATAGCACCTCCGGGATGTCAAACATTTTAAAAACAATTACTATGTGGAAACAAACAAAAACCCCACAAACCTAAAATTACTGATTCATTAAATGAAAATTAAAATCCTGCTGCTGAAGGAGATAATATTCTGAAGTTCATTTTAGTGAAATAATTTAATTTAATTTCACTTGTTGAATAATGTAAACAGAGCAAATAATATGTATGTGGGGAAAATTTATAATTTCTCAAAAATTAAGTTTTCTAGTTGAAGTGGCAGCAATTTTTATTTATGAAACTATTATGCTGTCTCTGGACTGTTACCTAGAAACTAATCTTCTCTAACAATCTTTCCTCACAGCTATAAAGGCCTCTAGAATACATTCACAAATTAAAGTAAATATAAATTCTGTAACCAGGAAAAAAATGAGCTTAATTCAAACCAGCAAAATAAATGTTTACTTTTAATTCATTTGTGAATGAAAATCTGTTTAGTGAATCATAAGCAGAAAATTATTGTTTGATGACCGTTTTGTGCTTCATTCTGGTTTTATCCTGAATAAGAGTTCCAGAAGTTGAATAAGAATTAAATGCAAGAAAACTCCAAGCAAGATCTTATGTAAAATAATTTTTGTTAAAAGAAAATATTAAAAAAAATCAGTGATTCACTCTCATTCCCTCATGTATATTATTCATTAACTCTTTCATACCAGTACCAAGAGGTTAGTTAAGAGTTAGTTAGGTTAGCACTACTTGTGGTAACATGGAAGATAAGGTTGCCAACTACCTAGTCATCTTTTAGGTTCTTCTTGACCGGTGACAATGAATTAATTTTTGGATAAATGTTTTATAGTTCTTAGGAGTCAACACTTGATATGGTCTGATCTTTCATCCCTGAGGTCTTTTTTCCCTTCCTTCCCATAAATGTGAGGCAAAGTTGCTGTCTGTTGCCTGATTTTCCATATCTTATGGTTGAAGTCTGTTTTCCTGTTGAAATTGCAAGATAAATCACAAATACGAGACCGCCATTCATCTGAGTGCAGGTTTTCTACTGAAAAGTCATCCGTGCTGTAGTCTTGTTGCAAACTGCTTCAGGGTTCACCAGTTTTGTCAGTCCTGTCCTATTTCTAAATGCACGCCATTTTTTAACTCTTGTTTTTTCTGATACTTAAAGACCTGTGAACTCCCATTCATACTTCCCTCATATCAGTGTTTTACAGACCTCTGTGGAAGGTGCTTAGTCTCTGCACAGTCTTTCAGACAAGCACAAGTCTAAGTGTAAAAAATGACAGCATAAAGAGAATCATGGTCAGATACACTTAAATGCATTGACATGAGTTTGTTCCATATGGGAAGTTTTTTGAGCACAATTAAGCACTTGGTGTCTTAAACAGAGATTTGTTGGCTCAAAAAAATATTATTTCATGTGTTAGAAATTTGTCATTTGTATTCTTCTGGATGTTTTGAATGTTATCAAATTGTGACAAAAACAGGTGCACTCCTTAGTTTTAGCCTCTTAAAACATGGCCATGTAGAACTGGAGAAGACCGCTTCCAGTGGTCTCAATTCCTAAAATCCAGGTCTGTTCTGGTGCTTCTCTTCCAGTATTAGTTTCCTATAACTTCTGTCTTCCCTGCAGATTCTGTAATTTCTTTTTTATTTCCTTGTGAGACACTGAGAACCAGTATGTACTGTTGATTTCTAACAGCCACTGGGGCACGTGTTCTTTTCACTGTTGATTCACTTCCAGGAAATTCCACTAAGGAAAAAATCTAGGCAGCTCTCCTTCAAAGTTCTGATTGACTCAAAGTAGGTCTGCTGCAATCATCTGAGCATTCTGGAAGATACATATACCTTCATTTTACTTTTTCTTTTTTAACAACAAAAAAGTTATCTTCAGTATCTCACAGTATTTTCTATTTTCTCATTCTGCTGTGCATTTTGTCTCCAGCTACTCTTTGTTTTTCATAAAATGTACTGCTATGTACTGAAGAGAATATTCTGTGATGTTAGCAAAACTGACAAGAGGGGAATAATTTCATTGCTTATAAAGCAAAGCACATCCCAGAATGGAGCTTTATATTTGTCTTTTATTTTTCTTTCCTTTATTACAGTATTGCATCATTGACTCGATTTGCAGTCCATTCAAGCTACTAAATCTCTTTTTAAAATAGTACTGTAAGAAAGCTGTTCTCTATTTTTATATCTCTCAATTTAATTTTTTCTTCTGCTTTGTATTATATTGCTTTTCTCTTTTGTTAACTTCATCTTATTAAATTACAGTCAAGAATGATTTTGATAAGCTGATTCATATCCGATCAAAGTGTCTTTTCCTGTTTTGGTGGTATCTGGAAAATGACAAAAAACATTTCACACTCCATTGTCTGAATCATGCATGAAAATGGTGATTTGAACTGGGTCCATCCCAAGTCTTTGCAAGAATTTCATATCATATGTTCACACAGCCTGAGTGAATTTAAAATATTTATTAGCTGAATGTAATTTTCAACCCATTGTGCACACATCTTACAGTTTTGGGTTTTTTTTTATCTAGGATGTTGAACTTCTTTGATTTTACTGGAGAATACTAGAGACAAGCATGATTTTAGAGAAGAGAGTGATGTTGAGTGTCCACCTTTTCTTCAGGGAACTGGACATCTAGAGTGGTTCTATTCTATTTTTTTTTCAGTTTTGGCAAATATCCTTTATCCTGCATCTTTTCTTCATGTCTTTTACTGGTTTACCATATGCACACAGTGAGACACTCTGACATTTCCCTTCTATACCTGCTCCAGGATTTCTCTTTTTACCTTGGGAAGTCCTGAAAGTTGTAAGAACCATTCAAGTGCACCTTCTAACCAGGGTTTATCTACAGAATTTAACTTCAAAACTTGCTCATAAAAAAACCCCACAAATAGTTTCAACCATTACTTCTTCAAGACTCAGCTCCAGTGCTGACCTTTCCTTGGTGACCCAAGTTACTAAGGTTAGCCTAAAACTAATGAAGGTTCATCAAGTCCTTACATATATGTATACATATCTATATGCATATTAATATACATGTGTACAATATGTAATGTTTATAGAGATGAGAGTTCTCTTTTCCTAACCAAATTTGTAACTATGACATTTCCTTTTAGTACACTTAGGTTTTGTATTAACAGCATAGCTTTATTTCAAAGTAGAATACCAGGGAATAAAAAATGTTAGAGGACCAGGCAGAGCTGCCATTTTGTTAGAGAAAAAGAAAGCGGCCTCCTACTTGTGTGAAGCTTTAGGTTTCGTTATTCCATTAATAACGTAGAGTTTCACATTCTACCATGTCTGGCATTTGTAATTGTCATTGTGTACTGATTCTGAGCTTCCTTCCTCTTTCTCCTGGTTGATTCTATCACCTGGCTGATTCATGACACCAAACTTTGGTAATGAGCCTAGTCAAGGGAACAACAGTGTCTTTATTTGTGCTTGATTTAACTACCTGTAATTTTTCATATATAGAACCTATTGACTTTTCAGTACAATTTTTGGCCTGGTTTTAGCATAGGCCATGGCTTATTAAGTTCTACCCTGTGTGATCGTTGGTCAAAATTCTTATAATTGCTTGCTGTGATAATAATTCACACTATAATTCAGAGGGATATTGCAGCATAAGGGTTAGATCAGTGTTTATATCAATTATTCACTTACCCTAAAATAATTATAAAACCTCTGAAGTCCTATGGCACTAAACTGGTCAGTTTGGTAACCTAACATGAGACAGTGTTCTAGAGTTTTTCAGCGTCCTGAAGGATCTGCACAATGCATGTGCCTGTGTTGATGGACTCCATGTTTGGACTATCGTTCTGAAGTTACATAGGTGGTTGGCCACTAGGCAGATCACTGCCGATTATGGTTCAGTGTTACCACATCAAACTGGGCCCTCCAAATAGTGACCTTTATGGTCCCATTGATGGCATCTCAAGTTTAGACTGGATTTTACCTCATTCTGGCTGGTTTCTATTGCTCATCTTGGCTAACGTTATGCAAGAGACAACTTGTTTAGCAATTAATACAAAAATTTAGGTATTCATAGAATCATAGAATGGTAGGGTTGGAAGGGACCTCTGGAGATCATTGAGTCCAATCCCCCTGCCAGCACAGGAACACCTAGGGCATGCCACACAGGAACATTTATTTCTGATGATACTTTTCATCAATTTCATCTCAGTCTCCTCAGCATTACAAGTAACCAAAGTTTATCTTCAGTTCAGCTTAAGTTCAAAACCTGTAATAAACAAAACGTCTTCACTGAAACCATAGGATATAACCAGGAAAAGATTTAGTGGTTGAGCTTAGAAAGGTGTCAGCTTACTTTTTTGCTTTTACACTACGGTGTGCAGATGCCATCCCTTATGTTAGCATGTATTTCACATCCTCAATATTGTTTATATCTTTTGTTCAGACTGGTCTTATAAGTCTGCATTTCTCTGGTTTCCCTGTGAGGTCTCACATGGCACTGTGCAAAAAGCTTTATTAAATTAAAGTGATCTCATCTTCTATTTCTTTCTTAGCTGTTACACAACACGTTACTACGTCAAAGGTGGAAATTAGATTGCCTTGGCATGATTTACTCTTGAGAAAGCCATGTTGGCTGGTTTTTACCACATTTTTATTTCCTGTATAGTGCTTATAAATTGGCTGTTTATTCCCAGTATCTTCCCATATCCTGAAAATATTGTGACAGGTCAATGATGTCTCAAGTCTTCTCTTTCCTAGGGGGATGTTATGGTTTGCCCTTTTTCAGTCTTTTGAAACTTATGTTTCAAGATAATGACTTGTGATTCAGATACTGCTTTGGCTATTTCATTAAATGCTCAAGGTTTTGTTCCTTTCCTCCACCCCTACCCATCTAATCGCATCATCAAATATATTTAAATACCTTTTACCATATAATTTATCCATCTTTAAATTTTTCTGTTATATGATCTTTATCATAAAAAACCTTCATTTTCCTTTCTTGTCTTCAAGCTTATGAGGCACTTGTAGAACCTTTGCTGCTTCCTGTTTATCGTCTATTCTGTATCTTATTCTTCCAGGTTTTATCCCTAGGTGATTGTGCTGGTTCTATAGACTCCTGCTTAATTTTGTAGTTTTGCATTCAGATTCTGTATGACACCCTTCCTTTTCTTTTTCTTTTTTTTTTTTTTTTTTTGTTTTGGTTTGGTTTGGTTTGGTTTGGTTTTTTCTTCCCTGAGCCTAACAGAAATCCTGGTTAAACTTTATTGTATTTTTATTACCATTTTCTTCTGTTCCTCAACTTCCTGAAATATCTATTTTTTCTCAGTAATTGCATATTATTATGGGGTTTTTTTCCATGAAAAGTCAGATCTTGCCATGTCACTCATCTTATCCCAAGATGAGTGGAAACTTCTGAAAAACTATTTAAAAACCAAACCAAACAAAACCCCAAACAAACAAAAAAAAACCCAAACCAAAACAAAAAACTACAACGACAAAACCAAACCACAATTATTTCAGCCACTTGCTTCCTTTCTTTTTTCTTTAGAATTATGTACCTGATCCTCCTGTCATCATCCCCAGTACCTTCCACCTCAGCCACCTCCTGTCAGTTGGAATTGAGAGTGCAGACAGCTGTTTCCTAAACTAATTCCCATTTCACATTCCCCACTGTGCATTTTCTAACTTCTGTTAGAAGTTGTGTCTGGCTGTGTTGCTTTCTAACAGGTATTGGATAATTAATGTTTCCCTTTATCACTAACTCTCTGTGTTGCCAAAGTATCTAATGTCCTACCTGTGGTAATAAGGTTTTAAAAAGTCTCTGTCATTGCAAGTCTTTCTTATTTTCCTTTTTATATTAATTCAGGAAAAAAACCAAACCAACTTTAATTAAGAAGAAAATAGTTTGCTTCACTGAACAGTCTAACAAAAAAATATTTCTCTTAGAATTTTGGAAGCTGCAGAATAGGTTTGTCTTTCATTACTCTCTCTGTATGAACAGTACGTGTATACTGACTCATGAAACTTAACATAATTAGGCTGTAAAAATGTCAGTCATTTTAATACAAACAAACCATTGGGGAATATAAAATCAGGGATAATGTGCTTTTCTTAGTGTCTCAGAACTGAATTAAAACTAGTTAAATGGAATTGAAAATAAAGTTGACTTAACTGTTTACTGTTCCTGATGATTAGCCTTGATTTTGATTGAAACATAATAGCCATGTCATTTTAAACAAAATGTCTAATAATGAGCACCAGCATTGTCAATGTTGTCGCTAGTACAGCGAACTACAGAAGTTATAACATGATGAACAATTGCATTTCCAATAGGGGATGTAGAAAAAATTAAGCATACATAGAAAGGATTCATGACTTCAGTGTCTGTGGAACTCATGACTGCAGTTGCAAAGTGTATGGGAGGAGATCTGTCTGTGCATCTGTCCTCATTTACAAAACCATTTTGATAAAATGTTTTCAAGAAGACCCCAGTAATACGTGCTAATATTCTTCTACGTGTTCAGCATGTTAATCTGCTTCCTATTTCTTTCAAAAGTATTTAAACTAAAAATGAGACTCGTAATTGATTTGAACATAAAGTTGCATTATGTAAGAATGTTGAAGTATTGTAATGTAGGAACATTATTTTCAAAATACTCTGGTACTGTACTGGAAGTTTAGCAGTCTCTAGAACTAGACTGAAGAGAGGAATAGAGAACTAGAGAGAACTAGACTTACTTGCTGAGCAGACCAGTTCCAAAGCAGGTTAATCCACACTGGGGAAGGGAATCGCGGCGACTAGGGCTGGCAAGGATGCTTTGGGGCCTTCTGGGATCTGGGAAAGGCCGAGAAAGTGGCTGGACTGTGCCGGGGCCGGCAGCCTGGGCGGAGCAGCACCGGCGACGGCAGATCCGAACGAGGCGGAACCGCCACAGCGGGCACTCGCCGAGACCACCAACTCCAAGTACCCCATCATAAAAGAAGCCGTTCAGCGTTACCCGGGGAGTCACCCGGGGCAGGGAGCAGGCACACAAGGGCGCCCACTCGCCGGGGGACCAGCTCCGGTGTGGTGAGTCCGCGCTGGGGAGGGGAAATTGTGACAGAAAGGGCCGGCAAAGGGCTCTTTTTGGCTCTTTTTTTGGCTGTATTGGGGGCTGTTGAAGGCG
>JAAGNO010028303.1:59288-80434 GCA_033439905.1 Ceryle rudis | reverse complement strand
ATTATATTTTATTTTACATTTCTTATTAAACTGTTCTTATCTCAGCCCATGAGTTTTATCTTTTTCTTGATTCTCCTCCTCATCCCACTGGGAGCAGGGAGGAGTGATTAGTCGCTGTCTGGGGTTAAACAACAGCAAGTTTCAATGGCAGTTGATACTATTTGCCCCATCAGAGGGCAAAGGGCATAGCAGGAAGCATCAAACCAATATTTAGCACTATGTTTTTAGCACAACATGTTTTCACTAACTATGCAACAATATTAGAAGTCTCTACCTTTTGGGAAAGAAAAGCTGCAGGTTGCCAAGTCAGTGGTTTGTTCTGTTCTATTCTATGCTATTTTTTTTTTCCCCCCCAAATAACTGAAAGAGTTATCCCCTACGGCAACAGGTAAGTTTATGGTAAAAGATGACAATTTGCAAAGTCATTTGATTTTTGCTCTGCCAAAAGCAAGACGGTAAATTGAAGTCTAGATGTTGTCTTCATAAGCTTTGCATTTTGCTCTTTTGCTATAACTTTTTTTTAGATTTGAAAATGAATATCAGTGGAAAGTTTTTGTATCATGTCCCTCCCCGCCCCCCAGCCTCATCCACACATCTATAAATTTTTGGCTTGAAAAAGAATGAAACATATTTTTTCATCAGCTTATCATTTATCTGCAGACTAGTGCAATCTGGTAACCAAACTCATTTTACTCTTGTGTCATCAAGTAAATAGAACGTGTTTCAAAAAGAAACAATAATGGGAGAATTGTGTGCCAAATTTTACTTTAAGATAAGATTGATTTCTTTCTTTAACGAGATGAACCAGTATTTCATTGCATAAATAAGATTACTCTTAAAAATGGATATGACATATTCTACTACTATTATAGATGCAAATCAGGAAACGTTATATTGACCTTAATAGCTTCTAGTCCTTCTAAAACTTGAATATGCCACTGCTATAAAATGTCTTCAGCTTATCCAATCTACCTAATGTTATAAGGAATTTTATTTGACACTATCACTATTGAAGCGATATGGTTGGAATTAAAAGCCTGTACATGCACCAAGCTTTGAAGGGCTTTTTAAAGCTCTGTGCAGATTGCCTGCTTAAGCTTTACAACATGGCAAGCATAGCTTTTTTTCCTGCACACAAAGCCTAATGCCCAGTTTTCTGTTTGCCTTAACTCCTGTGAGCATTCCTGCTGAGAAGCTTTAGCAGACCAGCCTCTCAAAGTAAAAGATTAAACCTTTTCTCCTGTTCCCATAAGTTGTAATCTTGAAGGAAAGAGAAATCAAAATGATTGAAAAGGCAACAAGAGTCATATCTAGTCATGGAGGATAATAACCAAGTATAGAAAGGTTTAGATATTGACATGATCTGACGTTACTTCTGTTCAGAGGTGGCTTAATCACAGTTTTCTGCACAAAAAAGACCCAGACTTTGAATAATTGTGCAGGGCTAGCTGCCAGCAAACATCATAACTGCTGCTACCAGCCCTTCAGAAAGGCAAAGGAGAAAAAAGGCAAAAAGGAGAAGTTCTTGTCCTAATAAGCTTGGCATGTGAACATGCTTGCCAGAGATACCCACTCCAAATCCTAAATTTTATCTTAACAAATATAAGCATTCTGACCTTGGTTCTACACGGGGCTTAAACATAGGCCTGTCTGAAGGTAAACACTACTAATCAAATATATCTGCATTTTGATAGGCTGTGCCTTCTGTATAAAGTCTGACGAAGAGAAACTGGTACTTGCCTTAATAGACACTATCCATTTGAGCCTCATGTAGTGCCTGTCAGCTACCAAGGAGAGGGCCAGAAAAAGAGAAAATGGACATCCCAGGGAATGTGCTAACAGCATTTTATCAGAAATTTGTATGAGAGATAGGATTTCTATCAGCAATAAATAGTGTGTCCAGCAGAACTAGGGAAGATGGTCTCCCTGTACTGGTGACACTGTTGAGGTCACAGTTTGAAAACTTTGTTCAGTTTTGGACCCCTCACTACAAGAAGGACATTGAGGTGCTGGAACACGTGCAAACAAGGGCAATAAAACTGGTAAGGGCTCTAATGAGTACTGTGAGGAGCAGCTGAGGGAACTGGGGTTGTTTATCCTGGAGAAAAAAAGGCTCAGGGGAGAGCTTATTGTTCTTTACAACTACCTGAAAGGAGATTGCAGTGAGGTGGGTGTCAGTCTCCTCTCAAATAACAAGAGGTTTAGATGAGGTATTATGGAAAAATTCTCCACAAAAGAGTTGTCAAGCATTAGAACAGGTTTCCCAGAGAAGTGGTTGAGTCACCATCTCTGTAGGTACTTAAAAGACATGTACACATGGCGCTTGGGACTTAGAGGTGGACTTGGTAGTGTTAGGTTAATAATTGGACTCAATAATCTTATGAGTCTTTTCCAGCTTTAAATGAGTCTATGATTCTGTGATTCATGTACAACCACTGAATTGAAAACATGTCTCTTCTTTCTGTTCAGGGGCAATGATTGCTGTTTCCCCTTGGTCAATTCTTTTTCTTCATCCTCAACATTAATTTCCTGCTTGAAGATCTGTTAGATGACAAAATCACTAGAAACACTCTCGTTTTAATTGGAGTCTAAAATTAAATTTCAGACAATAGTTAAAAACTAGGAAGTAGCTAAAGAAATGGCATCTTGTGGCTATTTCTCATGTCACTGCTGCATTGCTTTACATCTGGAGAGGTGTCATCTTATTTTCTTGGAGTATACAACAGTAACCACATTACTTCACATTACTTCTCTGAGCATTCTGAACCTACTCTCTGGCTCTGTCAGCAATAGCTCACACAGAGCTGTGACTGGGGTGTTTGGCAGTGTGAGGTTAGTGCAGATTACTCACCCGTTAGGGTGAGCAGAGGCTAGCATGGCCCTCGTGGTATTCTGTCTGAGATGGGGGAAGCAGTTCTTCCTGTTGGCAACCTGATAGTGAACTCTCTGTGCATTACAGCAATGAAAATAAAGTGGTGCAAGAGGAGAGACTGTGAAAGCATTGGCTCATCTGAGCTATGCTTGAAGAAATGAAGAAAAGTTAATGTAGACTTTTACCCTGTGCTCCACTACTTCGGTGTCAAGGCTGTGGGACCTTGAAAGTCTGCTCAATTTCCAGGAGTGTTTCTTCACCAGGTGTCTCCATTCTGTGCCATATCCATGGCAATTCCACTGAGAAGGGAATGAATATGTACAAATACCACTATAGTGACCTCTACAATGTCATTCTAATTTGGTTTCTCAAAAGACTCTAAGAGATACTGCTTGGCAATTCTGAGGCCAAATTTGGTATGTGCAGCCACAGCTCTATAACTAGTTCTCCATAAGTGTTTGCAATAAATAATGCAATTTTAATTAACATGGGATGTAATAACTCTTATTAAATCTAAACTGAATGTATGTTAGGGAACTTAAATTTGTAGTATTGCCCAATACAAACAGCCAAAAGTGGCAGCTTCAATCCCATTACTCCAAGTTTTATCACTATGATAAAACTGACCTGCTAAATGACTCTCTTGGGTAAGGAGTAATGCCATAAAATTAAACACTGATTTATTACTTAAATAAAAGACATCAGAGATCGTCAGGGTGTTAAACATCAGGGCTGGCTTGTTTTGCAAACCACATTTAATGGCAGACCCAGACGGTACTCCTTAAACAGAACTGCTGTGGTTTAAGGGTGAACAAACTGAGTAGGGAGGGACAGGTGGTAACCCTGGGACCCTGAGGAGTCCAGCTGTCCACCCTGAGGAGGGCAGCTGTTATTCCCCCCCCTTCCCTGCCACACTCCATATAAGAAGGAGACTGGAAGTTCAGGGGGCTCTTCCTTCTCAGGCTGTGGGAGCTGAGAGGGCATCTCAGTAGGGCTGGGCCTGACCCCACATGCACTGTGCAATGCATCTGCATCCCAGAGCAGGTTAGTATAGAGTTCTGTATCCTCCTGCCCTTAATATTCCCTTTTCTGTTTTTCTACTGTTATTCATTAAATTTGTTATAGTCTTAACTTTAATCTCGGGTGAGGCATTTTTTCTTTTTCCTTATTCCCCTTTGTATCCTCCCCTGAGAGGGAGGGGGGAAGGGGCTAATAAAGAGAAATCCTGCCCTGTGTTTCATCTGGGCTTGCCCTGAGCCTTGAGACAAGAATTCAAACATAAAAACAACTTTTTTTTTTTTTTTCTAAATGAAGGCAGGCAAAAGCAAAGTGGACTACCAGCTCTTTAGAGTATGGGATTTCAAATTTTTTTCACAACATGGATCATGTGGTAATGGAATGACTATATCCACCACTGCCACCGGTGACTGCAAGTATCATATCTTCACTAAACAAAACCGTTATTTATACAGATCATCTCCTGGAATCAGCGGTTGAAGAAAACACCCTGCCTGCAGCATTATTGCTTTCAGTTTACTGGCTGCTGTTCTTTATCACTGCTGCTTTGTGCCAGCTTTACTAGCCAGATATAGGACTGATAATACTCTTTCTAAAGATTCACTTGTATTCAGTTGCAACTCTTCCACTGACATCAAATGAAGCACAAGCAGGAATGACAACACTTTTTTTTTATAGCTGTTTTATCTCCTCCTCCTGGAGTTCATGCAGAACTGTGACAGATCAAGCATCAATTCTCCATCAACTCTGTACTTGAGAAGAAAGAGTAATGCATACATGGTATGGCTGAAATAAATACATTTTTTTCTCCAGGTGCCAGCAGTTAATGATGATAATAATCAATCAGACTAGGTTTTCAGAAGGATTACAAGGGTGAGGTAGATCACCTCAGAAATGTCTCAATGTTCAAATGTTCATTTTCTTGTATGATCTCTAAACTTCAGCATCTTGCAGATACCACATTTCTTTGCTCTGACAGCATCTAGGTACCTAATCTGACCACTTTAAAAAATCCTCCATCAGATGGCAGCAGGGTACAAGCTTTTGTAAAAGGCAAAGCGGGAGGACTGGAATTTTGCCTTTGTATCTAAGGAAGTGTCAACAAATAGATCAGCTTTTTTTTCTCGTCTCTTCGAATAGCAAAAGGATGGTAATTACTGCCCTGTTACATCAGACCTCCAAACTGTGTATGTCGTTCCCAGTGAACATGTTTCAAGCGATATGTGCCTTGCCAGGTTTGTAGCCCCCCCTCTGTGTTTGTCTTGCATAAGGAGGGCAGTAAGGAATGGCTCGGCCTTGGCCTCCTCGATGCTTTCTTTGGAACAGCTCTCCTGTGGCTGCAGTATAGATCCCTCTGCAGCATGTTTACATCCCCTCCAATCCCCCATGGTCCTTCAGGGGACTGCTTATCAGTTTTTCTTTTCCACACTTTAGAAATGAAAGCCTGTCCTCCCCAGTGCTGCCAGTCAAGCTCGCAGTAGCTGCCTTACAGTCTTACAAGAGGTAAAAGATATTCCTAAAAGCTGCCCACTGTGAGTTCCAGGGGTGAGGAATCAGACACAGTGAGTTCAAAGACTGCTAAGATGTCTCTTGTGACTGTCCAGACACTGATTACTGGAAAGTTACACTCTTCACCCATGAAAGATCAGTGGATAATTGGTGTGGCACTGTATCTGACAGGTTGCACTGAACAAATAAAGGCAGAGGGTCTGACCTACAGCACAGGGTGATAGCTATGCTGGTGCTTCTTGCTCTGCCAGTAATACCTCTTAACTGTCCAAGTCTCACCCTCTGCCACAATGCCCCATGTCAGTTCTGGGACTAAGTACTCAGTCTTCCCTCAACATTTTTCTTTTACTCTGCTTTCCTGGTGTCTTTCAGCCACTGTGTCTCAAATCACATTGTAAGTTCACTGCAATAAAGACTGTCTGCAGCCCCTGAGAAGCGCTTGTACTTGCTGACATGCAATAACCACAAAACCCAGTAAAAATAGGGAATTTCTGCTTCCTTTGTAAAATGCACAGATTTATAAACAAGGATAAAAGGATCATCTAGTACTGTGCAAAAGAAGAGGAGGATCTGTGGCAGGTGGGCAGGGGACGGCTGGAGGGGAAGGAGGCTGGCTGAGGCAGCAGGCAGTACTCTCTGACAGCCTGCTCCCTTCCTGGAGCAGAAGGAAGAGCTCCAGGCAGATCTCAACTCTTCAGATTCATAATGTGATTCCTGGGCTTCTCCAGGGGTAGCATGGAAATACCCTGTCTGGATCTCATGATTTCTCTGCATGAGACAGCATAAACAGCAGGGAATTCACTGCTGGGTGTGTGGTGTATCTGTGTGGGTTTGTGTGCCAGTCTGATGTAGGAGCAAAAGTCACACTCTGATAATTATACCTGACATAGCATTTTCTCAGATAAAATGAACTGGAAGACCAAAGCTCAAGAGGTCTGTGAGGACTACAAGAAAAATCCAAAGATAAAATTCAGCCCTTTGGCTGTACAGGAATTGTTTTTTTCTTTAAGCTTGTAGTCTTGATATCAATCACAAATGTAATAAAAATCTACCCTTACATTTTATCACAGCAGTCTAAATGGCTTGTCTGCACCCCATTCATTAATTTTCATGTTTATGTAGAGGTCTCCATGTTCTATATCTTTCTCAGTATTCCCCAAGAGGCAAAAACACTATATAGCAACCACTGCTAGGGGAAGAGCTCCAATCTTTGAAAATCACTCAGCTCTATACCATCTTCACTGTGCTGGGCACAGGACACCAAATTGTCCCTTTGGACCCAGAAAGGGTGAGAGACACAGGAAAAGACAGTTCATCCCACTTTTGCTGCTGTTCCTGAATGCCTTAGGCACTTTTCTTTCTTTCACAAGTCCAGAAATACATACATAAGCAATGAACACAAAAAAAAAGCAAGCACAAGAAAGATACAAATCAAATACCTGATATTTTCACCATTGCTCTTATTCACACAAAAATTAAAATTGAAGGCACCTATAAATAGAAAATAAATTTGCTATAAATAAGCAAAAAAAGTTAAGAAATAGTCAGAAAATGCTGAATAGTATTTTCTCATGCATACTTTCTAACACACCTAGCATATTCATCACCTTCAAAGATGTGTTACTATACCCTGGTTCTCTATGAACAGGTGGATCAAGAAAAAATTCTTGAACCCACAAGCCTGAATATAGTTTCCTAATTCCTTTCCTTGGATATTTATGGAAGTTTATTTGATCAAAATGAACTAAGTGGTGGAAAATAATTCTGAGATATAGGTTTAGTAGTCTGATTTTTTCTGGATTTCAACTCTAGTAAACTTGGTGGGTTTGGTTTTTTTACCATGTTGAATTCAGGTGAGAATTATATTCACAAATACAAAGAAGGAGAATTTTTGCGTCTTGGAGAGAGATCTAGGAAAACATCTTAAATATCCCCAAACCAGAATCATATACAATTTTTTTTTCTACAGTATTTAAAATCTGACAACTTTGAGGGCATGTGATGTGTGTTTTTTTGAAAGTGCTGGGTTGATAAATCTTCAAGCTCCAGTTCAACTTAGAAACTTGGAAACAGAATTTATCATTTTTTAGAACTTCTCATTCCTTTTGAAAAAAAGTACCTTCCCAACCATGCAGTATACCTTGCAATGGCAGGTGGAGTTTGTTTTTATTACTAGCTTTTCTCTTATACAATAGTTCCAGTGTACAGAACGTTATTTTTTTACCACTATTTTTCAACAGCACTGAGATAAGGATTAGCAGTTTCCCAACAGAAACATAGTTCTGCTAATTCTAACCAAATACCCATAGTGATCAAAAGTGGGAAAGACAGGACTTTGGATTAGTACATGAAAGCCATTATTAATACCTACAACCCGTAGTTTGCATTTTCTGACCATCCCTAATGTGAGAAGAGCAGCCCCACTGTGCATTAGTTATTACGAGCAAAATCAGCACACATTTACTGTCTTGTAAGTACCATAGAAAGCATCTGTATAATTCAAATAATGCTTAAATGAGGGAATTAGCAAGCCAGCTAGGGAATTAGCAAGCCAACTCATTTCATTATAATGAAAGGGCAAAAGAAAAAATCTGGATAGATGTTTTGAGAGCTTTCAGGGTGAAAGGAAGCCACAGTCTGTGGAAATAAATATTCATGTGAATTTACAAGCACAAGACAAAAATATCCCTCTACATTGTAAATTGTATAAGAGAGTCTATGCTGTCTGTATTTTCCCTATAGGATTATAGTAAATGTTTCTCATTCATATTTTATTCTTTATCTCCAACAAACCGTTGTGGAGTTGTCCACTGGGGGCTGATGGCATTTGAATATACAGAGACAAAACCGGTACAAAACCCGGTTATTTTTATAGAGAAAAATACTGTATTGTAATATGCATATCACAGAGGTGGAAACATATTGCCCTACATCATACTCAAAACTGTGTGGGTACAGTAAGCATTTTACTCAATGGTTACCCTAATTTTGCTGTCATTTCTTTATTCAGGACTGCCAGAGTGAAATGTCAGTTACAGGAAACTGTATACCTATTTTGAGAGTACCTGTTACATTCCCAATCTCTAACCTTTAAAATATAAAATTTCCCCTGTAATTTTGCCTCTTATTCAAACATCTTCAATCTTTGGATTAAACCAGCAGCAATCTAGGTGGCACAGATGGAAGAATTATTTCTCAGACCAGAAAAGTACTTAGAGAGATTGAGGCACTAAATTCCTATGTAAGCACTTCAGATCTTTTTCATTCCAGTGAAATACTCCAAATGTGAGCTCTGCCTACTGCTTGAGCTAGATAACAGCCCATGAATTTGGACGGGTAAGTTCTTAAACAGGAATAAATTACTCAAATGCCTCTGCAGATGTGAGCCATGAAGCAGGACATGGGCCTCTTTTAGAAACTCAGTGCCTTAAGTGTGGAGATGCTGGTGAAGGCAGGGTACCAATACTGGAGTCATATGCCTGTTTAGTTGCTCACAGGTCACGTTCATTGCCTCCCAGAAGCAAGCTTCCAGCTGCAGGCTTTATAATACCTGTTCCTCAAAATGTCTCCTGGTCTGTCTGGCTCACCACGTCCATATCATGCCCTCCCCTGACTGATTTCCTATCGTTTACACACTGCTTTCAAGCTCTCATTTCCAATACCTGATCTTTGTTTTTAAAAGCTAGAAGTCTCTTGTTCATAGGTCTTATGATGTCTGTGATCATTAGCCAGTTCTGGGAGTGCAGCCAGGAAGGTGATAGTGGGACAAGGAGTGATGGACTTGCAGGAAATGCCACCTCATCCTGCCCTGGTACGGGCCCTGTCAAAAGAGGGGACATCAACATCTAAGCTGAAGAGAGCGAAAAAGGAGAGAGGAAGGGAGGATGAACAGCTTACATGAGGACTTAGAAGCTGTTAGAGGAGGAATTTGTTTTATATTAGCCTTTTTGGGAGCTGACCATCATCTTAATAGTGGGTTTTGCCATGCTGGACGGAGTAATTTTCAGCTCACGCTGTTGATTTTTCTCTGACCACCTATTTTCCTAATGTTATTTTCCAGGCTGTATTGAATCCTGAGCCTATTTTCATTTCCTTGTACTTCATTTCTTCTACTCTCAGCATTATGCTCCTTAGAGTCTATCTGCCTAGCCTCTTCACAAAGCCAGGCAGCACTGAATCTACTGTTTCCAAGGACTGTCCCTAGCCAGTCAGTTATCAAAAATGAGCACACCAAATATGAACAGTTATAAGATTGATACATTTACATTAAGGGTAAAAATGAATAATAGGGGGAAAGTAATTTTAGTGAGAGATAGTTAAAAGGAAGGCAGTTAAAGACACTTAATTACTTCTTTATTGTCTGAATTAACATAGTGGCAATGGTTTCAGAGTATTTTTCTTGATCTGAGAGACAGTTTGTTATGTACCATGTCTCCATGAATATCTCCAGCATGCAAATAGAATGCTTTGCAACTGCAAAAGGCAATTACTCTTATAACATATGCATAATGAAATCTGACTGCATTATCTTTTTGTCCTTAATAAGACCAGTAATTTGTGATGCATTTTTTTCCTCTAAGAAATCTATTTGCATGGTGGTATTTTTTAAAAGATGGAGGAAAAAAAAAGAGGAGTAATACAGGTCAAGTAGCCAAAGAAATATATTCAGGGTGGAATTACAACATTGCTAATTAAGCGGAAGACAAAAAGGAAGAAGGCATTTATATGAGGACATGCCTTCTTCTCTAAATCATAGAGGAGACATCTTAAGAAGTGGTCAGCTCCTGATGCTTTGGGCTACTGCCAGCTGCATCTGGAGAATGGAACTGGACACATTGAAGCAACACCAAGCACTTGTGCCTGATGGGACTACTCACCTGAAACATGGCCTGAGCCTGACAACCTTGGTGTGCTGTAGTAATTCCCTGGGAGATTAGAGAGTATCAGTGCAGTTCCCCAAAAAGCCAATGACTTGTAGAATTATATACTAAAATTTATATGTGCATGATCATCTCTCTTTAAGTCTTCAATGACTCCCCTTTTCCATCATAACATACTGTAATTTTACTGAAATTATTCTACTGAATATTGTAAATAAGTATGGTTGTGATATTGAACCTAGTTCAGCACCTCTTGTGTACTGTAATCCAAGAAATTTTTAGTGAGTTTAATGGGAGTGCTGAATATTCCAACAGGGTTGTTATTCAGTTCAACATTAACAATTTCTGGACATCTCTGAACGGAAGTGAACATGCTAGTTGAAATAATGTGTTTCTGTTTGCTTATAAAGAATTACAGGTATTCAGGTAACCCATTTTTTATATGCTTAGGTTTTAATAGATTGATAGGTGATGGTTTAGCAAAAACTTCAGTCTCAGCATTTTAACACTCATTGTTCCACTGAGTCACATTGAGGTCTGTTTCAGTATGTCAGAATGATGGAACATGCAGCCTACCAACCTGCCAAAAACATGAAGTGTGGAAAATAAATACATGTTTTTAGTATCACAGGTGCTTCTGAATTGTCTGGAGATATATTATTCAAATTTGCAGATACCACTCCATCCATACTATCCAGAGATCATGTTCTCTCTTGTTTCTGGAAAGCACTGTCCTAGAAATCATTAATAAGATTGATTTCTCATGGGAAAAGGAAAAGTTGTGCAGTCTGCATTTTGTCTCTTTTAAGCCTGTTTATGTAACCCACCTGCAACCAAAAAGAAGAGCTTCGTGATATTAGATTATATTTGGTACATTGCAGGCTTTTGCCTTTCCTAGTGTTGAGCCCTCTCAGGCAGAACAGATTATTTACTCTTGGTCATATCTGTATTAACACCATCATGGTGCCTGACTTCTTTGTTCAAGTGTGATACAAAACTATGGGCTAGGATACTACAAGTCAAAAAAAAAAATTGTGAATATAGTAACAAAAAATATTACTACTAAGATATTATTGTGCTCTATTTCTTTAGTTTTCAGGTCCTGAAGTATTTGTTGCAAACCACACTGGCCATATGAAAAGTTTTAAAGTAGTCAAGTCATTTGCAGAAGAATTCTTTTCAGTCTGAAGTGGCTGATGGTCTTTGCAAACAGATATGCACTGCTTTAAAAAATCTCAATTAAGTGCTAGGGCTGCTGGGCTTTTTCCTCTTCCAGGTTCTTTTCCACTGTAGAAACTAGGCAATGCACAGCTTAGTTACCCCTGCCCCAGATTTGAGTCTTCACCGTGCTTCCCGAGAATCACAGCACAGAGTATTAAGTCTGATGACTCCCATTTAAGTTGATTAAATATTGTCATTATAATACCACGTTGTATGTAGGAAGCAACTGACTCAGCAAATCATAACTATTTGCTTCGACATCTAAGTCCCCGACAAAGCTGGGACCAGGATTTCCCAGGACATAATCATCAATCTTCCTGGAAAAACCTCCTTTCCACCTGGCACAGCAAATAAACACTAGCCAGTAAAAAACAAATCTTATTTTATGAAATGCAATAAACCTTGCCATAACCTCAAAATGATAACAAAAATCACAAATTAAAGCCATGCTGACATATTAGTCCTGAGTTTTGAAATTTTAGGTTTCATTCTAGCAATTCTTTAATGGAATTGTAAATAAAAGAAAGTGACTAACATCCTCAAGAGTTATCAACAGACATTGTGCAAGAAGTGGGGAGATCAGACATAAAACAAATTTAAAAAGCAGGAACCTAGTTATTATTATATGTTTTTTAGAAAGTGCTGAAGTAGCATCTGAAATCTGAAAGTAGAACTGCCACTAATGAGAGTTGCCTATTTGTTACTCACAGAGAATTAAATCAAAGAGTAAACAAATGATGGATGGTGGAAAACAGATTGCATTTTAAAAGCTGACATTGTAGTAATAAGTGCTGTTAGTAACAGAGAAAAGCGCCTTCCAAATAATGACCTTGACTAAAAGTCCAGCTAGCACAAGCAGATGGTTACACCCACATAAAAGCTGACTACAGTTTGGATTTTCCAGGGGAAATCTGAGTGCAGGACTGGTTCGTAGCTATCAAAGGACACAATTCAAGTTATGACAGTTCACCATGTTCAGATATTTTACTCATAATTTGTTTGTGCCTTTGTGTCCTAACACTTTCATATCATTCTTTTAGTGCCTGTGGTGGCAATCACTGTTGAAATCTTTGAGTGCTACTGCAATATTAACAATTGCTCCTACTGAATAACTTTAAATCATGTTTCTATTGCAACTCTGACCCATTCCTGTGTGTTTAAGTAACTTTACACCAGTAATTTTCAGAGTCTAATATTGCGTAAACTTCTTCTGCAATAAAACGAGCTTGCTGCTACACAGTCTGAAAGTCCCCAAATGCTACATTAATAAATACAGGCTTTTATGACATTCTTTTTAAAGATAGATCCTTTCAAATGAAATGTTGGCTCAATGTTTTAGCTCTTTGAACCCTTTATTTTCGAGGGTCTGACTTTAACTTACTCTCACAAATTGTAAAGTTAGAGTGACGTTGCTGAAATACACAGCTCCTGTGCAATTCCTCCAGATTAGGTAGGATTTAGGTAGCTGCAGTTTGGCCTTTAGTAGCCTACAACAGTTTTCACTCCAAGAGAAAGCACGTTTTACAATTCCTGTGGGACATTGAACGCCATGTATGCTGCACGTGTTCTCACTTAAATGACAATTAAGACACTGGATTACATGATCATACAAGGGTTCAAGACCTTCAGTTCCCAGGGACATTTACTTAAAAGGACACACGAGGAGAGAAAATAGTGTGGAAATCCTAAATGTTGTTCTGGCACCTATATGACATCAGCCTTTCAATTTTTTAAAATCATTTAATACATTTTATCTAAAATATTCTTTATGGATTTAATTTACCGTAAGCTTATACATACTTGCTTATTTAATTTTCCATAGTTTTCTATGTCTGATTCCATTCTCGATGCTTACTTTCAAAATTAGGTGTTTTATTTTGATTAGTGGGAAAAAAAATTAAATCTTTTTCTTCCTCTCCTTATAAGTGCTATACACATGACCCAGGGAAATACAGGTAACATATTTCTCTCTGGCTCAAACTCCATAACCAGCTGTGAAGCCTATGGCTGGTTGAATGCTTATCAAAGTTTGATCTGTGTGTCTCTATATCTGTTCACAAAGTTACTGAGGTATAATTAAGGTCCTATTCATAATTACAGACTAGTTCTTTGTCCCTGCAGAATGGGGTGCACAGATGGACACTATAATGGAAATTAGTTAGCAGCCAGTCCATGATTGATGAGTCGGTAAAAAGCCCAGCCCTCACTGGAGTATAGGTGCTCTTGGACCAAGCCAGCAGAAAAGAGAGCAGACAGCATTTTGATGCTCACATTAGCAGGTGGTCCTGAGCAAGAAAATCTTCTGAGTGTATGATGACATCCCTACATAATCATTTTTCACAACAGAATTGTTTTTAGGTAGAAAATCTCTCTGAGAGAAAGATACAGCAAGAAGCACTTAAGTGCTGCTTTTGGCTCTTCTTTTTGCCTCAGTAACATAGATGAATTCCAGACAAATGAGCCTCCTAAGATGCAGAGACAGCAGTCCTGTATTTACTTGACTCTCATTACTAAAGATAATTTGAACACGGGGTCTGGCCATGTTCATGGTTCATGATCAGACTCCGCACACAGTGCTGAGACTCTTATTAATTCTCTGTGTAAGCTGTCTGGCTCCATTTTGATTGCATGCCTAATGAGAAAGGTTTGTCATGCCCTCTAAAAAATATCAGGCAAGCCTTAAAAGTTTCTCATTCTCAAATCTCATTTTCATTCCCTCCCTTTCTGACTCTCCGCTGCAAGGAGCTTGGTGTCACTGCTTAAAAACGGATGAAGGGGAGAGGAGGTGATGCAAGTGTGAGCTGGCTCAAATCAACACCTGCTTCACCATAACCAGGAGCACTGTGCTTCAGCCCAGGGAGTGCAGACTGAGGCACAGTGCCAAGGGATGCCAGGACAGCTGCGTTAATGAACTGAAAACATCATGAGGGGATCCATTTTCTTTAAACAGAGAAAGAAACAGAATGGATTAAAATGAGTGGTAAAAAGATGAGGAGAGGAGAAAAATAATTTACATCAGCCTCCTGAATCAACTATGAGAAAAGAAACTTATGTATTTAACAAATGAGTGAAATTAAAGGCATATCTTTTTTCGCTGTCAATCTCTTGCCCTTTGACAGGTATAAAATGTTGATATTGAGTCTAATCAGTACAGGCTGGTGATGTGCATGTAGTCCTGCTGCAAAACTAGGGAAAAGAGCTTCTGACAAATGTGTGATCATTTCTGCCTCATTTAAATGAGACCATGACTAATCCTCACTATCAGTTTTTGTTTCCTCATGCAGAGAGACTAAACTTTTACTGTTTCCAGCTCTTGTGATCTTATCATTAGTCTTTTGACTGTGTAAAAGATTCAGCTCCTGGGTACAGAAATATGTAGAAATTTTAGCTTCCCTCAACCCCCCACCCTTCCCCTAGAAAATTTTAATGAAGAAAAGAGGATAAAAGAATAAAAAGAAAATATTCCTAGCTTTAATAATTGCACTGGAATATTTTTGATAACATGAGTGCATACTCAGAAACTAGAAGGCAGTGAAAGGAACCTACCTTAAAAATCTCTCAATCCCATGATACATTATAAATACCTGTAGTCAAAATATTGCAATGTGCTAATTTGAATGCCAGATTAGAAGTGTTTGTGCTATGTGTAGTATGTAGAAAGCAATACAGAGAACACACTTTCATTAAGCAGCTGTAGGTACCGTATTGCTACACAGCATCAGATCTTTGCCCTTTGGGAATTTTTAGAAGGCTTTCCTAAAGCTGACGCCTATCGCAGGTGGAATTCAATTCTTCCTATACATCGAAGCTGCAATAAAGCACATTTGTAGTTCCTGCTGTGAAACTATCACCAGCAAACACTGCACACAAAAAAATTCCAGACCTTAGGCACTTAGCAGCTAATACATTGCTCAATGCCTTAGACTAATTAGAATGTTGTTATGCTACTGCTCCATCTACTTAGGATAAATTAATAACTGGCATTAAATACATATTTTCACAAATTTGGAAACTGTCTACGTGATTGCTGTACTCAGAGTTCACCTTTACCATCCAAAAATAAGTGAAAAATAAAATTCAGAAAGACTGCAGAATTCACTAAATTAACATTTCCTATCTACTACCCAAAACAATGTTTCAATCCCTTTGTGTCACCCAAATCCTTTCAAAAGAATATATGATAAAAAGATAAAACTTTTAAAAGAAATGCAATGAGACATGGGATGAACTATGGCTAGTCATTGCTTTAGCACATTAATCGTATAAAAACAAATTTCCTAGAGTCCTTGGTTCTTATTTATTTACTCCTATTATTATCTCATAACAAAATTAAAGACAGAAATAATAATTTTTATTTAGTTTTTGCATTATTTCAGCAAAGAACAAGTAAATTTGTTTAGATTCTGATTTATGCTCTGTGATGATCAGGGCAGGTATGACAAACAGGTCTGACTATCCTCCATGTCTCCTGAACTGGCAGATAGGTTTGTGCACACAGTATCATAAATTAAAGAAGCTCCAGGGACTGCTGCTCACATCTCCCTGTGAAGCTCTTCCAAAGCTCCAGTTAAATCTCCTTCAATTCTGCTCCTGCCGGGCTCATTTGCTGGCTTCAGAGAGAGCAGCAGGGAAGCAATACAGACCTCCTAAGGTCTTCCTTCTAATACCTCTGTCCTATGGCCTTTTTCTTCAAGCATGGCCCAAAACTAAGATCCTACTATGAGAAGAAAATATGAGTTCCCTACACTGCAAAAATTTAACAAAATAATAGTTCTGAGTAGAAAGCTGAGATATATTTGAGCTTGTCCTGAAATGCAGAGCTTGTCCAGTTTTATATTGATCAAATATTTGCTTAATATTTTAGAGTAGCTTATATCAAAACTCCATTCCACTTGTACTTCACTTTATGTAAACACCATATGAAATGTAGAATGTTTGGGGATTATATACATAATTTTGTTATTTTCACTCTTGCTCGGCTTTAGCTACATAATGTTCACAGGCACTTACTCCTTGTAAGTGCTGCAGGGTATGTGACTTACAAGTTGCATTTGAATATGATTTGGAGTTGCCCCATTTGATTAATGTCTGAGTGAAAATTCAAAGTGCTTCCCCCTCTGCTCCCCTGAAAAACGACTTTATAAAATGGCAGTATGGAGTCTATTTTCTTGAGAATTTCCATATCAAATGTGTTCAGCTGAAGTACATATGAGTCAAAGAAAAACATTAGTTTCTTTCCTAAGCTGTTGGCTCAAATCCAAACTTGAGAAAAAAAAGTCTCTTTCTTTCCTTGCATCAAAGGAGTAAGAAAGAATGTAGAAATTCAGCCCATACTTAATACTGATGCATTTCTACTGTTTTCTGTTTATGCTTTTACTGTCACCATCATAAAAAAAAAAAAAGAAAAAAAAAAGAAAAAAAGATTTACAAGCTTTTAATTGATTTATTTGACATTTTACTTTACTTGTTTGCAATTCTATCCATTCTTAGTGCATTGCACACAAATGCTTTGGTTCCTATGCAGTAAGCATTACTCATACTAGTGTGACTTAGAAATGAAAAATGCTACTGGCAGCAATGGAAAGAAAAGCAAGTCGAAGACAGGGCATCCCTAAAATGTGAAAGATTTGCAATGAACATGGTGCAAAAATGAAAAATTTACTAAATATACTGTATAATTCTAGGAAGCTACTTGTGTTCACAAGAAAAGGAAACTGAAATCTAGGGCAAACTTTTTAAGTTCTGCTCCTGGAAGAGAAAACACTAAAATGCTCTGAGAATGATAAATTTGCATGGCAATCAGAGAGGGAAGGCATGTCAGTAATGAAGTTTTAGCCTGAAACACATCCACATTTACATGCAAGAATATTTTAGACACAGATAGGCACAGCTCTGACTATACAATGTATGGATCAATCAGGGATCACAACTCTGCACAATTTATGTTGATAAGGGTATTGTACACAGCAGCAGACTACCCATTAGGTTGCTTCACAAGAGACGGAAACTTGTTACCCTTCTCAGTCCAAACAAACACCTTGAAGTTTGCTGGAAAGCAAAAATATTTTCTTATAAAATTAAATGTACCAGATTCTGAATATGCTAAATGACCATCTGTTTGTAGGCCTATATAATATATATATTTTTCCAAATCTGTTTGGTATTAAACTTAACTCAGAAGTTGAATTTCTGGTATTAATGCTTATGCAATTTTAGATGTCCACAAGAATAAGCATAAAAGCCTTTGAGCTGCATACAAAACTAAATTACATGCTCTATCATGTAAATCTGAGTCCCATTAAAATAGCTGAGCACTTCTGCAGTGGTATGATCTGATGTTGTGATCCTGAGAGAGTCCAGCAAATGAAAGCCAGCTCACAAATTGGGAGGGAAGGGGGGTTTCTATCAGAAATGTTTTGCTGCTAAAAACTGTATATATGGCATTGTGATAGTCATATCAGCAGTGAACAAAAGCTTTAGGACAATACTAGAAGGTACAGTTTGAGTTGCTGCCTTTTAAATAAGATTTAATATTAAGGATGTGTCCATTGCAATTATCGAAGTTGCAGAAAAAATGATCATCACATAAGCCTGTAATTAAGCTTAATTAATTCTGGAAAAGGACCAACACACAGTTTTATGCTTTGATAAACAAACATCTAAAACTCCTACAGTATTTTTCAAAGGAAGGGTGCTAGTTCACATATCTAAATTAAATGTTGGAAGGAAGAAGCCTGTGTTCTGCCTACTCTTCTTTTCCTCCCTTCATTTTCTAACTAACTTTTTGTGTTAACTAACTTTTTACAGTTGAGAGTTAAACCACCGTCAGAGGTTTTTCAAGCCAGAGATTAATTCAATAGTGACTTTCCTCCTTGCCTATTACCTTCTCTTCTTGTCAGAGCTTATTGGGCTTTTCACAGCAAAGACTAAGAGGAAGTATTGATGGTGAGTATTCCCCTTCCTAGGTTTATTTGCAGGGATGATATCTTCTATGATAGCTATATCCATGTACCCTCCCATCTATGACCACATTACATCCTTTTGGTATCTGATGGCAATTAGCAACACTAATAATATTTTATTGGAGAAATATTCAGAAAGTTTTTAGCTCAGCAGCGATCAGTTTCTGAAAGGAAAGAATCAGTACCATGCCATTAGTTAGTCTTGCAACTAACATGCAGTTAGTTAGACCTATAACTATAAATACTTATAAGTATTTGGAGACCTCATCTTCACCCACTGAACAAATTAGAGGTTACATTCAATGTTATCAAGTCTCATGATATTCATGGTTTACTAGGAGATACTCAGGGACTATATGCAGTGTATCTAGCTTTGAAGTCTCAGTTCTAGAAATGAAAAAAAAATCTGTCATTATAATTGCAAGGAAATTAAAGTTAAGAACTTGGAAATAAGAACTTCTAAAGATCCCCCTCAATCCACTGAATGGAAAGTGCTTTACATTCACTAATTTTACAAATCAAAATAATTCAACTCAGTATCACATTGTATGTGAATCATATTTTAAAACCAGAGATATATAATCTTACAGTGTTATTTAGACTGTGTCTGCTCTATCGTCTCTTTCCAAATTGTACCTGATTATTTTTTGCATGGAAATATACTACATGATTAGATCAGAGGTATATTTCCAAGAGTTTGCTCAGCCAGTCTTTGACCTTTGTGTCTAATTCTTATTAATAGGTAATTCTTGACCCTGGAATAGCCATAAAAACCTGCTCTCTAAAATAATGCAAAATATTATTATCCAAATAATTTCACAGTACAAATAATGTCAAGCATGTTTGTGATTCTGGTGCCAGTAATCTCCTCCAGGAAGAAGGTGAGTGAAGGAAACTTGGTTTGAACATTGCCTCAAAGTATCCCTGATTAGCGCAGAGATGAATGGATAGAATGTTTCCACTTCTAATCAGCTTTTATTTATTTATTTGGTGTTTTGTTTGTTTGTTTAGTTATTTACTTAAACTGAACCAGGGTCTGAACTCCCTTGCAGTCTTTAGGGGATATAATTTCCTAACGTTGTTTATGTAGAAGTGAAAGATACATTCTTAGGTTATAGTGGCTCTTGGCAAGAGATGAAAGCTTTTATTTTGAACTCTCCATTTGACAGTCTTTAGATAGTCTCCTTATATCTGACAACCAGCAAGGTTTCCATGGATTTTCAGTTCTGTCTCTCAAAACCATAAGCAAGCTATTCTCTGGTGAAATGAGAAGTGAGCAGTGGGGATGCTCAAAGAAATTATAAGACTTGCTTTCTCCAGGTGGCCCAAGCAATGATGTATTTCTTTGCTGCATGTCTGAGCTTGCAACAAATATGCCACTTTCTACCTATGAAGTTGTTTACAACATATTAAATGGGTTCCCAATCATATTTGATATTCATAAACTCACATAAACATCTTACTGTAATTTCCCAAATTGTTTTTTTTCCCAGAAGCCTTTATAAGGAAGGTTCTGATGTTCTCTGCTATTTTCTTTCTATATAAGGAATGATAAACTTTCACAAATTAGAATTAAAATTAGAGTTTATGGTCATTCTTTATAATGCATGCATTTAAATTACGATGAAAACAATATCAAATTGTTTACTACTGAGGGTGGTAATTAAGAATATGAAGAAAACCAATAACATTTAAGCATGTTAACAGCTTTAATAACAGCAGCTTCACAACCTGTGTTTTGATCTATTAAGATTAAAATTATATTCCAAGTTCCAATTTTAAATTTCATTATCTGATTATGCCTAGTTTATTATTAACATGAGCGAAACAAAGTGCAAATTGCCCAAAGCTCAGTATCTAGGAGGTTTTGATTCAATCCGTTTAAGAGCTAATGCAGCTACTTAACCCAAAGGCTTTGGTGGTGAAGTGCAGGGGCAGCATGGAAAAGAACTATAGTTGGAAGCTGTGGACAGGAACCCCATGTCCTCAAACAGATCCCAGAAAAATCATCAGACATCAATACTAACCAGAAAAAAAACCCATGAAAAGGTTCTTCCATTGTCTGAAAAAAAAAAGCATTAATTGATTCTTATTGCTTCTATTATCTACCCTCATTTTTTGTAACCAGGACATGTATTCTACAGTGTCAGTGGCCAGTCAGTTCTCCTCTATTGCACAGGCATATCCTGGATATTTCAGAAGTGAGCACAACCAACAAATTTTGCTCTCCGTTTAGTAATGACCTTGCCTTGACCCTTTCTAAGGGTGAAAATCCTTGAACTCCCCAGTTATGCAGTAGGAACATCAGAGCAGTCATTGTCGGCTGCATGCTAATGAAGCTCCCTCTTCAGTTATACGAGCTCCTTATTAAGTGAGCTAAACATAGGCAATATATGTTCTAAATACATTGTTTTCATTGGATGTCATCCATTTCTACTTACTGAAAGTGAATAGTTTCATGTTGTTATGCATCATCAGATAACCTTTACATATATGGCATATTGTTTTATATTGTTTAAAAATAGAAATCTTCTAAACTGCATTAAGAAGAAGTGTGCTTCTCCTTGTTTAGGAGCAATTCAGCTGTCTGTCACTGAATTGAATTGAAAAAGAAAAATAGTGTTGTCAGCAGGAACATCAGAGAAAAGTAGTCTGGTGCTTAATTTGGATCAAATATTCATAGTG